>JASDQU010373886.1:33180-50972 GCA_032191745.1 Picea mariana | reverse complement strand
CTCCCAAAATACAACGACCCACAAGATGAAATTTTTATCACAGCTACTTGGATATGTTTCCTCAACGTCCTCTAGATTTCGCGGTCTGAATAATTCTAGAATAAAAGTTATTGTGAAAATTGTGAGATGACCTGTAAATAACATACCTTAGAAAGCATCATCAAAAGAATTTATCCTCCCTTGAATTCCTCCCTTCTTTACTTCACCTTCCCTCTCAAATTCACCTTAGATATCCTTTGGTTACCTCAGTCACTTGTAGATATTCAATATGCTCAAGTGTAATTAAAATGAGACACCCTTTCCTCTTATTTATACTTTTATGTAGCTTCCTCAAGGGGTTACCTTCTAACCATCTTAAATCACTTTCTTTATTTCAGGGCTAACCCACTTCTAACCACTTGTCCACTTAGTAATTTCTCCATTAACTTTCTTAATTAAAAAATTTCTTTTGTATCCACTTTTACTTATAGTACACTCATCACTTCACTTTATTATTTAAATAATTTCTTCTTTGCAACCATTTTGACTACTTTGACCTTTTGGGGCTTCTAGATGACTCATGAGGGTTCTCCAACTTCAAATGGCCATAACTCTCTAACCGTGAGGAGTTATGTGACATTCCACATACCACCGGAAATGGCATGACATGTATTATCCATCTAGAATAGTCTTTCCTTCAAATATATTAAAACGCATACCATTATACATCAAACAAACTTGGGTCCATTATGCAAACCTTTGTGCTACCAGAATACCTTTGTGCTACCGGAATTCGTTGTCATACTTTCTTCAAGGGTTGACATCAATGAAAACCAACCCAAATAATCAACAATGGGTGGGGGGGAAAGAGAGCTAGTGATAAATAGAGAGTGAGAGAGCTAGTGGACTAGAGAAAGTGGGTAGAATCCATAAAGGTTGAGATTATGTAAGAATCATGAATGTAATCAGTTGATACGATGAATACAGATAGAGTTTGAGAGATAATATTGCATCTTGTGTTCTTGACTTGTTTGTGTCTGTTTATGAAGGATGTTGCTATACTTCACAGACTAGATTTACTGTATGGATTGATTATTATGCAATATTCATGAATGGTTGTAATAATCAAGAGCATACATAATCTAGAATAAGGAACAATGATTTGTGCATCTGCCTTATTTTCCCTTACTATTGCAAAAACCTAGTTCTAGTCCCAATAGATACCTCAGGTGAGACTTCATCTGCGCAAGAAGGTGATGCTGAAAGGGCCAATGTATTGAGGGTTTTTTTGGTCACAATTTAACCAAATCTTGGGTCTTACAACCCGTGCGTAAACCAGTTTAGCCCAACAAATGGTTATGTTGTCAGGACCAAGAAATTATGATTAAGGGAATGATTTGGAGGCATACTAAGAAGGAAATCATAGATCGGTTGGAATGAAAAGAACATGAATTCATGCGACAAGAGAAAAAGAACCCTCGGATGAGTGGCAAGAAATGGATGAAAAAGTATGTGTTTACAAACCTACATGACTTTTTCTTTGGAAATTTCCTAGAAATTCTGACGGAGTGGCTAGAAATATTGGTTGAGAAGACATGAAGGTTTAGTGCTACAACGCCAAATAATTGGACTTATGAATTGGTAAAAGAATTGAATTCAGTAAGTAACCCAAATACTCGAGCAGTTGATTTTTGGTTAGATAGTGTATTAGGGGGTTATGTTATAGAATTTGCAGTAGATTGCATTAAATCACACAGTGTTTCAGAAATAATTGTTTTCAAAGGTTCGTGCGGAAGGTTCTTGAAATCATTAAATACATGGATAAATATGTTGTTATTTGAAAAACACACAATGATTATGAAGTATGATGGATAAAGGGGATTCACTCACATAGGGGGAGCCGAAGGATGACAAGGGAATCGTTTGAGAGAAGGAAGCAATGAACAAGGAAGGAAGAGGCTGAGGATGAAAGAAGGAAGCATACCAAAGGAAGAGTACGATTTTGGAGAGTTGCGTGGAGGAAGAAGGTATAAGAGGCAAAAGACTAGGACTAAGAGAGAAGAGCAACACAATGAGCCAAAAGAAAGTGAACCTTGGGCACAATTCTAAATCGTGGAGATACCATGTGTAGGAGGAAAAGAAGAAGAGTCTCAGTCCAGTCCAGTAATAGAGGAACTCGTAAGTCCTACTCAGACAGGATCTTGTGTTGAATCCATGACCCCATGTACACCACCACAATAATAGATAACAATTGAAGACTTTTCAAAATCTATCATAGTAAGTCAAGGAGTACAAATTATTGGTAGTCAGAATAGTGGGAGTAGTATGTAGAGTCAAAATCAGAGTCCACCAAAATCTCCAAGAGGAGGGAATACACAAACCAACATGGCGGGAATAGATAATACATTTTGACTTCTTGAATTCAAGGGAGTAGGATTAGAGGATCCAAAACAACATTTTTTTGTCTACGACACAGTTTGGGCCAATAAAAACATACAAGATGATGTTGTAAAAATTACGCAGTTAGCAACGACATTTATAGGTTGTGCATTGGTATGGTATATGAAGTTATAGATAATTACACCTATAGGACAGGACAAGACCTTGCCAAAGATCAAGAAAGCGCTATTAAAGGAGTTCAAAAAGCCAAAGTTAGAGTCCTAGTACATCACCAAGATAAAAGAGATCAAATAGGTACAAACAGAGTCTGCATGGGATTTTGATCAGTGCTTTAAGGATGTAATGGGGAGATTAACGTTCCAAATCCTAGATCAACAACATCAAGAGTGGTTTATTGCTAGACTTCTACCACACATTCAAAGGGCCCTGATTCAACAGAAGGTTACGTCATAGCCCAAGGCGCTAGAGATTGCAATGAAACTAGAGGCATCGCCGACAGGAGACATGGGAGGAATGAAACAGGTTCAGACGCAGTTGGCTTCATTAACAATCTAGTTGGCCGAACTTACCAAGGGAAGGAAAAATGAGAACAAGTTTGGTGTACAAAGTGCAGGACGAAAGGTCATCACAAGGATGAATGCCCAGCATTCGTTCAATATTTGGTAGTTGAAGTGTTGAATACACAACCCAAAGGAGGATACTGTGACATCTATAATAAATGGGGACATCATCCCACTAAGTTTCCATTACTCCATAAATATCATAATACTCCAAACAATTTGTTTTGCAATTTTTGCAAATCGGTAGGGCATGAAGAGAAGGATTGTCACATGTTCGACTTACTAAGAGAGAGCACTTCGAATATGTACAAGATCCAGGAAGAGAATATGGGTGTAGATGGGAATATCACACAATATAATGGTCATAGAGGTTTTAATCAGGGGAACAGAGAAAATTTTGGCAGAGGCCGAGGTAGAGGAAATTTTGTTAGAGGAGGACGAGGACCAATTATCTGTTATAACTCTAATCAACCTAGACACTTAGCTCGATATTTCCAGAACCCATGGACCACGTGCACATATTTCATAGAACTAGATCACACAACGGAGGACTGTCCCCAACTAGTTACAAAATGATAGGCCAACCCAAACCAAAATCAACATCAGAATCAGAATGTGCAGACGATATCAGTCAAAAGATGCAATGAAGGACCAAAAATTACAGATGTTACACATGGAGGAGCTCAAAAAGGCATGGATATTGCAACTCAAGGAAACTAAACGAAGCAATGGGTAATAAAGTCAGCAAGGCCTATGCCAACATTCAATCCTCAGTAGTAAAAAGAGACATATCAGTGCGCATGAAAGGAAATACTTGGACCACATGGGGGAGCATCAACATCATCGTTGCCTCATATAGAATACCCAGCAACACCTAAAAAGTCAAGTGTGCAAGTAAGTAAACTAATCGAATTCTTAAATAGTTGTGTAGAACTTATGAAGGATAGAACTTCACTGAGTATATTATATAACATGATTGATCATTTTTCAAAAGCAAGGGACACCCATGTCACACAAAGAATGGTAAATAAGATATTGCATAGGAAGAGAACCAACAGGTAATTCAGGTTTAATGTGCAGATTGGGGAGTACGATGCGGATAATTTTATTCTAGACTTAGGATTGGATGTGAATGTACTACCTAACAAGATAGGGGAGATGATGGGAGAACATGAGCTAATATGGTACCATGTTTAGTTAAGGCTCGTTAATCAACTTAAGATAGTCCTAATTAGGTGACTAACAGGAGTAACAGTGAACATAGATGGGGTGCACAGCATGGAGGACTTTGAAGTTATTGAGATCGTAGATGATATTCAACAATATCCAGCCTTAATGGGATTTGAATGGGTGGTTGATAAATGCTAGAGAGGAAAATCCCCCTATTACTATACTGGTTAGAGGTACAGGAAGAGCACTAACTTCCCTTAAAATAAAGTTCTATTCCTAAGCTACCCCAAAACTATCTAAACAGAAATACAAAAGAGAAGAAGGAATATTATTAGGTGTACTACCTTTGGTCCTAACGTTCGATGTAGACTTCCTTCACCTTTGTAGCTTCCTAGGTTGTGGGTCTCCTCCCAAAGGTGACCTACAAGAACACTTAGAAAAACAATGCTACAAATATACAATCTCTACTTGTTACTTTCAATATTTACACATAAGCATAGATGCATTAATAAATAAAGATATAAAGATGCAATGTATTGGGACATGAAAGAGCTCTTTCATTCAAAATGAATATTAGAAAGATTACAACCTTATTATTGGTAAACGCTCTGTGAACCAGGTCTGAGCTCCTCTTATTGCTACTCCAAGTGCACCATTGCCTTTCCACATCTCACAATCAATTGATCTCTTTGGGGAAAGCGAAGGGATTGTATAAGGAGAAAGGGCTGGAGGGGGAATGTTGAGGCCAAATCTTAGAAAGGGGTGCAAAACTTGGGTAGAAGGGGAAGGGATTTTGGCATAGTTTCTTTGTTCTCATGCTTGACGATGTAAATGGGACCCCAATACCTCTTTTTATATGAGAAAAAGATAGTTATTCGGTTTGGGGATGGGATACAATGGGTAAAATAGTTGGGAAACCCTTGATAGCCTGTAAACTTCATTGAATTCCTTGCAATTATATTTTTTTTGCAACTTTTGGAGGTAAACACGGGTTGTCTAGTATGTAGCTCGCGTATGTATGTAGGTTGTCTAGTATGCAGCTAGCATGTGTACACGGGAAATAGTACAGGAAGGTGCATACATGCTCCAAAAAATGGTTTTTTAAGAAGGATCCTCAACAGTAATTTGGAAAATTCTGTAAGTGGAAAGGCCAATGCCATGTATGCATAGGTAGAGCATTTTTGGGCTATAATAATAACCAAAAAATTATTAACTTGAAAAGAAGGGAGATGATCTTCGAGGTTGGGAATCTAAAGGTTATTGCACCTTTGGACCCATCAGAAGGGAAGAGATACACAAAGTCAGTAAGAGGAAATGTCATGGACAAATTATATAATCTGACTACGTGAATGGAGGATTATGTCAACCCAACAACAGATGGTGCACTAAGTTGGAGAAGTATCAATTTGTGCGCATCATATTTAGAAGTTGGTCTAGAGAATTGGAAAAAGAGGATGCATGAAGTGTCAACTAGATGATATGCACATATAAATCCATCCTTCTACTAGATTGGCACAGAGCTATGTGACCCACCCATGTACGATGGACTAACTAAGATTGATATGTTTATAAAATTATTTGATTTATAGGTACCTCAACAACAGAGGATTTTTTCACTGGATGTCATCTTAAAAGAAACCTCGGCTAGATGGTGGGCTACACACAAAAAGGGAATGAAGGACTGGGAACAATGAAGTAGACTTATGCAGAGGTGTTGTGGGCCCGAGGAAGCAAAAAGTGTGCAGAAATACAAAAGAGAGGGAGACTCGGTGAGTCACATAAACATATGTAGAGATTTATGGTGCTTAGAATTAGAGACAGAGTGGACACACTGATTCATACACATGTTGTATACAATCCTGAGGAATTGGTATTTAGAATTGGATATGCATAGGGAGACAGCAGAATGGAAAGGACTGGTCCAGTGATTCGTAATCACATTCACATTTGAACATGAATCCCCCTCCATACATGCAACACTACAAGTCATCCAAACAAAGATCTTCTTGAAGGCATAATCAATGAAAGAAGTACCATTAGGAAGTGCGCACAAAGTCAAGATGATGGTCTAGAAGCTATTGGAATGCTATAATGTCATGGAGGAAGAATACGAGGAATAAGATCCCAACAAGGTGTATATACCATAGACAAAAGGAACATGTGCAGTAGAAGGGCTAGATCTTGTATCCATCACATACACACAACCTATAAATATAAAGAAAGTCAGCATTGGGACAACAAAAAATCATAAGTTTGTGCAGATAGGAGACTATTATAATGATGAGACAAGTGAGAAGGTGGTAGAATTATTACGGGAATATCAGGACTTATCTCCAACCACATTCTCTAATATGAAAGGGATAGTAGGAGATTTAGGCGAAATGAAGATCCACTAAAACCTAGAGCTAATCCAATATGATAGAGACCCTACAGATTAAACCCGAGGTACAAGGAGAAGGTTAAGGATAAAATAGACAGGATGTTAGACGTAGGAATTATTCAACCAGTAGAAGATTCTAAGTGGATTATCCCAATGGTGGTGCAGAACAAGAAGACCAGAGGAATTAGGATCTGCATGGATCTAACATAACACCTCAAGGTTGATCCCCTGTTGAATTGTAATTGTGATTATAGGCTGGTGAGCCAAGTGTTTATAAGCTGAAGACTTACATGTTTATTAGGAGAGCCTAGATGATTAAGGCCATGAGCCTAATTTTGTATATGTAAATACACATATCATTAATAAAATTGCATTGTTTCGTGTAGACTAACCATGAAGAAAGAGTTATGGGGGACTAAGCTCCACTAGGTAGGGTAAGGGAGGGGGATAAGTGTCTAGGCCTAGGGGCTAAGCTAGAAGGATTACCTCTAAGGGAATAATATTTTATTATTATTTACTAAAGGCTAAGGTGGGCATGACTGGTGTTGTCCTAAGTTCCTAGAAGAGGAACGAGTGCTAAGTGGAACTCATGCGGCTTCAGGAAGACATGTTTCAAGCTAGGCACATGCAATTTATAGTGGAGGAAAGCCAACTCGTTAGGGTTTCCTCCTCCTTGCCATTATCATGACCCTAATGATTCTATAGAAGTCTATCACCCTACCCAATTCACCATGGACTCACGTAATGATCCACCATCATCTCCATCGTCGACCTCTAAACAAGAATGCACCATGTAACTGTTTGAGACATGTTGTGTCATAACTATTGGTTGTTGCATCCCACACAATTCCTTGACTAAGTGTGGTTTGATGCCATCATCTTCTCTTACTGAGATTTTTTGTTGCCATCACCTTTTCGGTAATTGACTTAGAAGCTGGACTGTAGAAGCATGTTGTTAGGCATGTGGTTTGAAGAGGTGGGTTGTTAGGCCCATGGATTGAAGAAGAAGGTTGTCAGGCCTGCAAGAAACTCTCTCTAGGTGAGTGAGGTTGTTAGGGAAGTGATTTCCCAAAGGGAGCCCAACTGCAGCCATAGTGCTCAGAGAATTCATGTCTGGCCTGTTGTTGAAGCCCTAGAAGGGAAGTGGGGAAGCTGAAGGACTATGGAGCTGAGAAGGGGCACACTTCCTTGGGTGGGATAGGCATGTGGGGAATGAGAGGTTGTAGGTTGTTAGTGTGAGTTGGCCCTAGGAGATAATCTTTTTTGTTGACCTGTGTGACTTTCTTGTTGCCCTTGCCAAGCCTAGGAATTCCTTGTTGGGTGGAGTTTAGACCCATCTCCGGGGTGACCCACTCCTGAGCATGATGAGCAACGTGGTCTAAGGCTGGGAGGTTCATGGAAGGTCTACACGCAGTTTGGTAGTCATCTATTGAAAGATAAGTGCCAAATCTTTGTTAATTGTATGTTGTGTAATTGTACGTGTTATAACTTGATGAGTAACGCCTAGATATATAAGTTATCTTGTGTGTGTAGGCTTACTTTTATTTCCGCATTGATCTTTGTATGGTTAGAATATATTGTCCGTATGTTTTAATGATTATTTCCGCATGAATAAGTGGCATGAACCGAATGTTGTATATGTTAATTTTGTTATATATGCATTCATATAAATTCATAAAAATAGTATCAAAGCTAAGAGAGATGTCCAAGAAGTGGTGTTGTCAGGCCTGTTGGTGGTTGGGGATGTTACATCTAAGGAACATGAATGATGCATGCTTACATGACCCATTCCCAACACCATTCACGAATGAAGTACTGGAGAACATAGAAGGTCAAGAAATGTATTCATTTATAGATGGATTCTTTGTATACCATCAGATAAAAATTATGTAGGAATATAGACACAAAACCATATTTGTGACATAATGGGGCAGTTATCAGTACAAGTGATTCCATTTGGATTGAAGAATGCCCCTGTGGTGTTTTCTCGAGTAGTAGTGGCAACATTCAAGGAGTTCATCCATAAATTTTTGGAAGTTTATTTAGATGATTGGACGGTGTTCAGTCTACCAGAGGATCATATAGAAGTACTTTGGTTTATGTTAGATTGATGCAGATAGTGTCATATTTTGCTGAACTTGAAGAAATTTATCTTTTTTGCACCATTTGGAATTCTACTAGGACATATAGTATGCAAACAAGGCCTATTGGTTGATCTATACAAGATCATAGTTATTCTGGAGTTGGATCCTCCGACATCAACCAGACAGCTAAGAGAAACTTTGGGTCATATAGGATATTAAAGGAAATTTATCAAAGGATACGCGCAAATTACAACACCCATGGAAAAGTTACTAAAGAAGGAAGCTAAGTTCCAATGGAATGAGGACTTTTAGAATGGGTTGGACACGTTAAAACAGAGACTAATCACCGTATCCATTTTAATCTTTCCAGATTGGAACAAGGAGTTCCATGTCCATGTAGATGCATCATCCATTGCACTGGGTGCAGTACTCTCACAACCAGGAGAAGGATACATTGATCATTCGATTTTGTTTGCAAGTATGAAGCTATCTATATCTGGAAAAAATTATAGCACTACAGAACGAGAAGGCTTGTCCATGGTCTATGCACTCCAAAAATTCAAACATTGCTTACTTGGGTCTCACTTCAAAATGTACACATATCATTCTACATTAAATTATTTAGTCAATAAACTTGTATTAGGAGGAAGAATATACAGATGGTTGTTACTATTTCAAGAATATGACTTTGAGGTCATAGTAAAACTAGGTAAGTTGAATGTAGGACCTAATCATCTCTCGCGCATACTAATAGGAGAGGATGCGGGTAATTTAGATGATAATTTCCCAGATGTGCAATTACTTGCAATAAGTATGGCAGATGATTACTTCACGGACATTGTGGAGTTTCTAAATACAAGAGCATCCCCCTCTGACATGACAGTTGCGCAGAAGAAACAATTGGTAATGAAAGAAACAGACTATCATTTGATTACAGGGAACTTTTATAAGCTAGGGGCATATGGAATCTTGAGGAGGTGTGTACTTGAACATGAAAGGTCAGTTATACTGGAGGAAGCACATGATTGAATTGTTGGAGGACATTACACAGGCAAATCAATGACACCAAAGATTTTATGTGCAAGGATTTGGTGGCCCACATTGCACAAGGATGCGAAGGAGTATTTCCAGTCATGTGACATCTGTCAACGAGTGGGTAAACCATATAGGCGCGATGAAATGTCATTAAATCCACAAGTTACGTTGCAAGCCTTTGAGAAGTGGTAAATTGACTTTGTAGGTCTAATCAACCCACAAGCAAGAAGATCATGAGCAAGATACATCATTACTGCAATAGAGTATTTAACTAGATGGGTAGAAGCAGCACCAGTTATTGATTGCACTACAGATATTTTTGCACAGTTTCTATTCAAGAATGTAGTCACTAGGTTTGGATGTCCATGCATATTACTTAGCGATCAAGGTATGCATTTTATGAACACGACAATTTCCGCACTAAGGAATTTCAGATTCATCATCAGAAGAGTACACCATATCACCCTCAGGATAATGGAATAGTTGAAGCATTTAATAAGATTTTGGAGAATGCTTTGACAAATATTTTCAAATTTGGAAGAGATGATTGGGACGTATGCATCCCTGCGGTACTATGTGCATACAGAACTAACAGCAAGAAGTTGAAAGGGAAGTCACCTTTTCGGTTGGTCTATGGATAGAAAGCAGTGATGTCAATGGAGTTCATTATACCTATTTTGTGCATTGTATCCATCACTGATCTCTCGTACATAGGTGCAATAGAGGAGCGATTGGCTTATTTAGTCCATATTGAGGAGGATCGGTTTCTTGCAGGATTCCATTAGCAGGCACAAAAATACAGAGAGAAGACCTGGCATGGTCGACACATTAAATCCAAGAAATTTCAAGTTGACAATTTAGTACTACTCTATGACAACAAGTATCTACAACACCCAGGGAATTTTTGCATGCACTGGTTATGTCCCTATGTGATACAATAGATAACTAAGATAGGTGTTGTGCGATTGAGAAACTTGGATGGACAAGTCCTGAATGAAATGGTCAATGAAAGTCTACTGAAACTTTATAGAGACGTTTGATTGTTTGCATAGTAATATGGGTTGCGCCAAAACCACTATATTATAATAAGTGTACCATAGTAGCAAGAAAAACAAGAAAACCCCAATAAAAAGTAGAAAAAAAGGAAAGAAAAGCAATAAAAAGGTAGTGATAGAAGAAAGAAAAAGAGTGTGGGAAATCCCAAGGTATTAGAACTTGTGTGGTTGAACTGATCATCTCACACGCATCAAACACTATGCCAAGTTCAAATACAAAATATGGATAGTCCCGACTACAATGAGAAACACACTACTGCGTAGATTGGCACAGAAATAATTATTAAACACAGTCAAGCAGGCATGGAAAAGACGGTTAGATGATCGGCATGATGGTTCATAAAAGCACTATATAAGCAGTAAATTTGAAAATCCACTATCAATTACAGTCGATCATCAGTACGAGGTAGAAATCACCTGAAGGATTGTGTAATTAAGATGCAATGATGGAACAACTCATCAACTCTGTGGGTGGATGTGACAAGTTAGTTAAAATAGGATGGGACGGGTACAATCAACATGAAAGGACAAAATCATAAGAACATCATTAATTGGAAACAATTCTTGCATACCACTATGAGAAAATCAGAGAGACCTAGTGAGAACAGAGCCGAGCTATAGCTAATAGAGCTCTCACATGGTGACAATTCAGTAAGCGGTCACTCTAGACGAATGGGGAAAGATCCGCCAGCAATACCATCAATCCCTCAGGGGTGGAGTAGGGAATAATATATGTTTCGCAAGCCTACTAACCTGAATTTTATGGACCAAGACATTATCGATGAACAAACAGTTCCAAAGCTGGCTAGGGACCAATACTCATGGGCTAAATGCATACCAAAGGTAGGGGCTCACATTGTTTCCAACATAAAATTACACAAAGATTGAACCATAGTCATTATCAAGTTTGGGGGTTATGAACGCTTCATGACAATAAAAGAAAAGTAAATGGATCAAGATCCCACTAAAAGAGAGGCTGTTTGGAAATTGGCCTTGTATACTACACCCAAACTAAACATGAATAAATTTCCAAAGGTCAGAGGAGAAAAATAGGATGGTGTAGTCCTCAAGCAACCTCAGCAGAGTATCACCAAAGAAGAGGACTACAAGAAGAGGAGGCTTAGCAATTATTTTTCACCCAAGACGCGGTGTTTCCTCCCTAGGCAACACTTCTCCTGATGTTGTCTTCCAAACTCAGGCTGCCATCAAGCAGGAAGAGGCCTTCAAGAGAGAAAAAGATGACCCTCTAAGGAATATTGCGAAGAAGCATATGAAACCAAAGTAATAAGCCCAACTAGCAGTCAGAGGCATGGTACACATGACCCAAGAAATAGTTCAAAAGGTAACTGAAGCAATTCCAGAAGTGGAAGTGAATAAGGCTGTCATGCAACAGTTCATTGTAGAATAGAAGAACATGAAATAGGCCTGAGTGGCTCGGGACGAGCCACAAGTGAGTGTTGGGGGCCTATTGGACAAGCAATTTTGGATATAATTTTGGAGAAAAACCTAAGTATGAAGAAAGGGCGTAGAAGGAAGAAATAGTGCAGAATGAAGTAATCGTGTAGAAAGAAGGAAGCGCACAGAAGGGAGAAGGAGGACAAACAATGAGTAGGATGGATACATCACACAGACAGAAGTATAAAGAATGCGAGGGAGAGGAGGAAGTGAAAAGTACAACAGTGTGACTTCCCAGAAATAGAAGAACAACAAAAAAGTTGTATAAAGAATGAGAAGTAAAATAAAGCAAACAGATAGTTAACTAAAGCTGGCCATGCCATGCATTATAATGGGCTATTTTGGGATAGATAAGAATAGGACTTTAAACCCTAGATTTTGGGTATAAATATGTAATGGGTGGGGGGGGGAAGAGAGTTAGTGATAAATAGAGAGCAAGAGAGCTAGTGGACTAGAGAAAGTGGGTATAATCCGTAAAGGTTGAGATTATGTAAGAATCATGAATGTAATCAGTTGATACGATGAATACAGATAGATTTTGAGAGATAATCTTGCATCTTGTGTTCTTTACTTGTTTGTGTGCATTTATGAAAGATGTCATTATACTTTGCAGACTAGATTTAGTGTATGGATTGATTATGATGAAATATTCATGAATGGTTGTAATAATCAAGAGCATACATAAGCTAGAATAAGGAACAATGATTCGCACATCTCCCTCCCTTTCTCTTACTGCTACAAAAAACTAGTTCTTGCAGTCCCAATAGATACCTCGGGTGAGACGTCATCTGTGCAAGAAGGTGATGCCAAAAGGGATGATGTCTTGAGGGTTTGTTGGTCAAATTTTAACCAAACCTTGGGTCTTACAACCCATGCACAGACCAGTTTATCCCAACACCCCACTGAGCCCCCTTAAGCCCCCTTTCATTACTCTCTTGTGGAATCATATCCCCCCTATTATGACCTAAGGGGGGCATATATGGGGTTAAATGTATATGATACAACCCCAAGGGGGGGAATATATGGGGCTAAATGTACATGTAACGTGTAAATGTAAATGTAATAGGGTCAACCTAATAGTAAAGGGTCCTTATGTGTAGTGTGTGAATAGGTATATATAGAGATCATGTATTCATCATTGAGACATGTGAATTGTGATGTATGAATGTATTTGGGGTATTTGGAGGAGGATGTCATATTCTTTAGGAGTTATTATGTAACTCATCTCTCTTATCTATATTGGAGTTCTGCTCCACTCTCACGTTGGTGTAGATGGTGTGTCCTTCTAGTCTATTATGATATTTTAATCATTTTGTACATAAACACCCCCATTCTTTCATCCTTCTCCATCTGTAGAGTGTGATGTATTTTATTATTATTATTAATGTATCATTTACATATTACACTGTTCAGATTTTATCCATTCATCGTATAAACGTATACATTACAATTCTAGGGATTAAACCAAGGGATGTTACAATAATAGACATAAATAATGAGATCTAAGGTCCCAATATGAATTCATTGAGATTTTTTAAGTCTTCTAGTTCATAATACACCATTTCTTGAAAGCATCATCACTAAGCATTTTTCATAGAAAGAATAGTATAACCCACCATTAATCCAGGTTATTTTTTCTTTTTCCATATCCCTTGTTCCTATTCAAGAATAAATTAAAATGAATAAGCACATAATCCATAGATGAGGGATTTTGGATGCCAACCTGATTATGCATATTAGGCTTAATTATGGCCTTCAATGCTTGTAGTTTAGTGGGTGAATTGTGATCCATATTCCTAGAAGTGAATACCTTGTTGGGATCCATGAAGTTACACTATTGCATAGACATATCTATCTCGTGGGATATTATTCCCTTAAATCATGTGACATATTCCTTCAATTCATGTTCCACTTGGATAGGGATCTTTCCATCTTCACTAAACTTGAGAAAACTGGAGCGATACACAATAGGGTCACCTATTAGAATATTCAAGAATACTGAGAGGGGGGAGGGGAATCAGTATAGAGTTGTTTCAACAATTTTAACCTTCAAGCACTACATAAACATTAACCACTAATCCTTTCATTCATCATTACATAAAATCATACAAATTTCACACATATTTTTACATGGAAACCCAACTGGGAGAAAACCACATAAACTTTTCTTAAGTAGTTTCAAGATTTTACAAGCACCAACTTGAAGGAAGCACCCACTCTTTGCGTTTTCTAGAACCTACTAGAGGGAGACACCAATCCCCTTGGAATATTTTAAATGATGGTGCAGGATCAAATCAACCTTCAAATACAATACCAAAATCACTTCTTAAATCTGTATACAAAACTACTCAAAACTGTACCTCAAATCTGCAAACTTGTAAGATTTGCCACGAGCTCAATTTTTGGTTTCTGATTCTGAAACTTGGAACTCAGATATTAGGATCTGTTATCCTTCTAATGCAGCAAGTGGAACTCAATTTGGACCTACCAAGATTCAGATATAATCGTTTTATCTTGAAAACCGATTTGGGACTAGTTTCTGGATTAGTCATAAACCCTAACTTCCAACAAATATAACTTCGTACCTGTAATAAATCAGGATCTGAACCTTGTACCCAATTGTCTTTGATATATTATATAAAATTCCTCGAAATTTCACTCCTTGAATGTTTCTAGAAAAAGGTTATAGCGAAAATGGCAAGATGACTTGTTTTGAAGAAGAAACCCCTAGTTTAAAGAACCTAAACTTTCACTGAGTATAAATCCAAACCTATAATGAGTCAAGACCTAAAATTCATACACAAGATTATTTGCTATCTCTTTTGAAACACCTCCAAGTTTCACTATTTGAATCATTCTAAAAAAAAAATTATATCAAAAGCGTTAAGATTACCTTCAAAGAACACCCTAGAACCAATCATCACAAGACTTCATCTTCCCTTGGACTTTATCCCTTCTTCACTTCATCTTCCCTTGGAAATTCAGTACTCTAGGATGAAATTTTCTCCTCTTCCTTGGCTAGTTCAAATTGGTGTGATCCAAATGAAAAATGAGGCTCCTCTTATTTATATGAGTCTCTCCACATGAGGGGGTGTGACCAAGGGTCGCAACTTTTGAGTCGCACCTCTTCCTTAAGGATGGTTGACCTTAGGGGCTTCTTCTCTTGGATTTAGGGGCTTATTCACTTGGATTTAGGGGCTTCTTCTCTTGGATTTAGGGGCTTCTTCACTTGGCTTTAGGGTCTTCTTCGCTTGTGTTATCACTGAAATTTCGTCCACAAATGGTTATAGGAATCCAGCATCGTCAAACAGTTATGAGGTCACCCATGGACCAAAATTACCACAAAAGAATTTCCAAAGGGTCCAAAACTCTACAACCAATGACAAAATTAAAGTGCGTTATGACTACACAGGGCGCACGCGCACATGCACTATCCAAAAACGCAGGAAAAACACACATGCACATGATGCGTGACTGTGGTCGCTAAAAGCTGCGCACATCTGAGAACGGTGCATTTATGAGATTGGTCGGCCTCCCACCCACTTCTGGTTCATCTTCCAAGTTGATTTGACACCCAAATCTCGGTTGAATCTGACTGGGTGGCTGATCAAAGACCTAAAAATTCCCTAAATAGCCTATTTTCACACTATAAGTTGGTCGCACAATACCTCAAAGAGGTTCTATAAAACAAGGCTATGGGTGCACTTCATTTTCAAGGAATTCATTAGCAAAGTTATGTTGTTTCTATTCTCTTGAGGAATCCTCTATTCTCATCAAGAGTATACTAGCACCATTACATTGGGCAATCCATCTCACCTCTTGAGTGGATTAGCTTGGGATTCTTTCACCATTTCATTCAAAGTTGTAAGAAGAGCTTAGTTGTAGGGGTCCAAGATCCCTCCCTTGGAGGAAGAAGGGACCCAAAGTCCTCTTTCTTCTTGGCGTTTTCTTTCACTAATATAATCCTTTCCATTGGTGACATGAGTCTTATTGGTTTTTTGTTCTTATGTCCTTATGCTCAATAGTTTAGTTGTTCTTTCATTTCTTAGTTTAATTCTTAGTTGTTCTTTTATGTTTCTTTCTCTAACCCTTTTCCTTTACGGTTGTCTTGCTTAGCTAACCCAACTAAGCTTGTAAGCACCTCTGTTTTTCTCATTTAGGTGACAAAAGAGGCGCAACAGATTGGCAACTCCACTGGGGAAAAGTATTAATTTCCTACCCCATTTGGGTTTTTATAGCTCTTCTTTCAGTTTATTTAACCTGCAGGTACCTTAACCATCCCAAGCCGACCTACAAAACATCCAATTCAAAGTTGAATTGAGATAATTCCATTCGGAATTTTCTTCACGGCCGTGTGTTAGTTGTGTGTGATTTTATTGGCCCACAGTCACGCATCATGCGCACGTGCACCAAAATCACAGTGTTGTTCTGCACACCTATGCCCAAAAGCTTGTTTCGATCTGTGCACAGGTGCTCAATGCGCCTCTGTCTACTCTGAGACCCGCGTACCTGTGCAGAAAAATACACATTGTAAGGTTTTTTTGATTTGGGGAAGGCCCCTAGCCTTCTTAAAAGTGATTTCATGCACATTGTAATCTGCACCACACTTAGTTCCCTCTTCATATATAGGGATTAGTCAAAACACATAGGCACTTAAGGGGTTTAAAATCATTATTTCCTCTTTTGATTTCATTTTGCAACATGGATGGCTTGCTTTGACTAAATGTATAAGTTGGAATCATTTGTAATCACATAAAACTTGCATTGGGACCAGAAGTTGGATAACAATTGCTTAGTATGATCTTCTCTCACGCTTCCAAGCGACCTTGAGAATCAGAAAAAGATTGTAGGACAATTTCATCTCCCTTAAAAAGACTAAAACCTTTAGGAGAGGACAACAGCCCCCCTCGGGACTCCCCTTATTTTATTTTTCAAACACATCTTAAGATTGTAATGGGCCCATACATGCCCATATGCTGCAAATATAGGATAGTGTTGAAATTTAATTTCTTATATTAAATCACTAGGGATGTTTAAAGGTTTTGTAACAGGCCCATACATGCCCACATGATCACAATCTAGGATAGTTTCAAAGCTTTTCTTAGATTAAATCACAATAGGGAGTTAAAGGAATAGTAAAGGACCCACATGTCCACATGATAGTTTCCTAGGGACTTTTGAATTACGCAAGGTTGTACCAAAGGCATTTAGTTAATTAGGTAATTGTAAGGACCAAGCGAAGTCCACATGCGGGAAGGTGACACCTAATTCATTAAAACATTGGCACACTTTCACTCATTCACACACAAAAGTCACTTATCACTCACATTGTTTTCCTCTTGAAACGTGGAGGTCAAAATAAGTTTCCTCCAAAGGGATTCTGAAACACCCCACCCTTTTCTTGACGAAACTATCCACCCCCATTTAATTTCAACGAGGTTGGTTCACACCCCCAATCTCTCAAACAACCACATCTAAATTTTCTAAAAACTCACTAAGTTTCCCTCCACAGGAGGTGCCAAAATAAATTTTGTAGTCTAGGTAGGATTTCGGGGATAGGCATCCAAATAACTCCCCGTTATCCGGTTCTCACATTGTCAAAACAATAGAAGTTGTCAAATAGGGAACTGAAAATCCTCCAAGTCAAGTGTTCCTAACACCATAAGGCAGGGAG
>JASDQU010373886.1:13914-26153 GCA_032191745.1 Picea mariana | reverse complement strand
GTGTGGCTATTGGGAAATATCGCCAGCTCTTTCGGGATATGCCCCCTTTACCCCTCATTATAACTGATTATTTCATCCTTCACTAGTTTCTCTTCCGGTGACTTCAGACCCCACTGTTGAGTACTATTGGAAGGTCCAGTGCTATTTGAGAGGAAGGATGTTACATCTTTTAGGACATGAGCATTTATTTTCTTTGATTCCCCATGTGGACAAAACTCACTTATCCACATATATGCTTCTTTTTCAAAACACTTATGTACGATGCACTTCTAATTACATTTTTTATTTATATATATATCATGTAAAGTTCAAAAATTGTAACAAAGGCTCTTGTTTATTTATTACTCTCACCACAATTCGCACACATCCACTCAGCTAGTCGTACATCATAGAGGACCCACAGAACCCCCATCGTTCCAGACGCTTGCTAAACCTCCCTCCTATTCTAGGGGGAGTTTCTAGTCTTGCCAACTCATCGGCACCACCTTCTCACACCCCTATGAGTGCCACTGTCCTAGGATCATCTTTTCTTGGTTCCACCTTACTTGGGTCTAATTCCCAAGGTCCACAATCCACTTGCTCTCCTTTACATGGAAGCGAGGGGGCAACTTCCTCTCAAAGGGGAAGTACCAACCCACCTAGTCCCCCTCAAGGGTCAGGTTCACAGAACATTCATACCATGGATGGAACTAATCCTCTGCCACCACTCCAGATGCCATATTTGGCCTCTCTTAACATACCAGATCTAAGCAAACTCACAAATGATCCTATATTGCATGACCCCACATGGCCTGCAATGCCTACCAAACTAACTTTAGACATTCCCAAGTTTGAAGGAAAGGTAGGGGATGGCCCTGCCAACCATGTCATGACTTTCCACTTATGGTGCTCTTCCAACAGCATTATGGATGATTCCTTCCAACTATGATTATTTCAATGCATGCTCATTGGCCCATCAGCCAAATGGTATGTAGACAAAAAATCAGGGTCCCATGCGACTTTCAAGTCCTTGGCCAAAGCATTTTTTAACTTCTTCCAATTACCAATCCACCATGACGATGGTCTTCAACTCCTCTCTAATTTCAAACAAACCTCAGCCACACATATCGTTGATCACATTCACGAGTGGCGTCGACGACATAGTTTGTGCAAAGTAGAAACCACCAAACAACAATGTCTTGACTGGTTTCTCAGATCACTTGTCTCTCTCCTCGGTAAATATGTAGCTTCCACCTTCCCTCAATCAGAAGAAGAAGCCATCAGTAAGGCTCAACAATATGACCTCATCTATTCACAATCAGGGTATTTATACACAGTACTTCTTGATCTCCCAAAACCCATGCCATTCAGTCAAGACAAACCTGGGATGTCTCACTCAACAGATAGATTGATTGGTAATACCACACACCATAGTCCACAACCCCAACAACCACTAATGTATGGCACACCTCAATATCCGTTGGCATATGAGGGAACCTCTTATTACCCTCCACCCCCTTATCAACAACCATACCCTGCTGCTCTTCCTCCACCTATCAGTGGGCCACCGTCGGCACCTACAACACACCCACCTATCCAAACAAGTTCTGGTACTCCCTCTACCTCAGCTTATACTCTAAGTACTAACGAAAGCACCACACCTTCCTATGTACCTTATGGATCACAACTCCCATAGAATTTGTACTTTCCTTTCCCTGGTCCTCCACAGCCCATGGCTCCCCCACACCCTCACGCTGGGGTGAATTTTGTTCAACCCTCTCCCATTCAGCAATATCAAAATTTTGAACAGTTGAATATGGAAAATCCGACCCATCATTCGAATAATGCCAAAAAGAAAGGAAAAAACAGGAACAATAACAACCCAGGTCAAGGCGAGAATCACCCCCAACAAAACCAACCTATTGGGGGCAACCATAATCAAGGGAATCAAAACCCCCAGGGGGGCAATAACAACAGGTATCAAGGGAGAAATAACAATACTATTAGAACCACCTTCCCTTGTGCCATTTACTGTGAGTTTGGTCATTATACTCATCATTTTCACCAAATCACTGATTTTAAATGGATGAAAGACTCAGGAAGTGTACCACACTCTCTAGCACCACTTGCCCCTCAGCAGGCCCCACAACAATACGTGCAACAACCACCCGTGGCCATGCTGGAGAATCCCATTCCGCACCAGGGTGTGATGAACACCCAATAGGACACACAGCCTACCCCACCACAGTTGGGATAGTACCTCAATCCAAACAATCTCGCAGATCGTACTATCCTCCTCACCAGTGAGGAAGAAATCCTTCTGCAAACACGTAGTCGTCAATACCGTGCACCCGCTGAGTCTCCTCCCATTCCTCCAAAAACAATCCCAGCACCAACGGGACCCCTATTGGTGATTCCTCGCCCTAACGCCGAAACACCTCTTCGCATCCCTCGCATCTCATTATGCAAGAATTTCCACAACCCACAAGCTAGGGAAGCTCATAATTACAGTTTGGTCGATGACTTAGCACAATCCCCAGCTACCATGTCAGTCTTAGAAGTCCTTCAAACTTGTCCCACTCATCGAAAATCATTAGTTTCCGCCTTGGGGGCCGTCGACCCCACGGATACTCAACTCATCACATTTGACCTCGACAATGGAAAGCCTCGTCTCCCCACTCTCATCGCTTTTCAAATCCCAGTGAAAATTTGGAACATTACAGCTCATTGGTGCATCATCGATGAAGGTGGATCCACATGCATTATGTCCAAGTCTGTATGGAAGAAAATTGGTTCCCCTGAACTCATACCATTTTCCATTACCTTAAGAAATTATGACGGATGACCATCTTCTCCCGAAGGGCTCTTCCAAAATGTCCCTGTAGAACTTGGGGGCAAGACCATTCTCATCGACATTGAAGTTATCGATGTCCCACTCGATTATAATATCTTGTTCGGTCGTAGCTACATGTATTCTATGAAGGAAGTTGTCTCTTCTATCTTTCGAACAATGATGTTCCCCCATAACGGGAAGATCATTACCATTGACCAAGTTTCACATTAAGAGCCTAACCCTTCTGCCAACATCGATAGCATTATCCCTCTCATCCACACAATTCATGATGCATACCCACTCATCGAAATGGGTCCCGGAATTTTCAAAGACCCATCATTGTTAGGAACTTACCATGGTGCACCACCGTTCCTTCATCCTTCCAATCAAGTATGCATCGTATCATCCAACGGAACTGACATAGAGGATACCCTTCCTCCTGGGGAGGCTTCTATCATATCTGACAACCCACTAGTCGTAGAGCTCCCCCCTCATGAGCCTCCTACAAACTCGTCAACTCCACTAGTTCACAATTTCACCTCTCCCCAAGGCCATATCCAAGTTTGGGAGATAGTTCCCTGAGCCATTACTCAAATCCCCTTCTTCTACCCTCCACCTAGCGTACAAGATTTCCAAGTAGCTGCAACGCTTACCCTCCCTAATATGGTGTTGGCAATTCTAGTTTGGTATTTACATCCACCAGAGATGATTCCTCAACCATCCCTTCCCCCCCAAACGGAAGTAATCCCAATGATGATTCCCATACTCACTCCCACCATACCCTCTACACCCCCACTCACTAACCTCCCTGCCACAGCTGGGGGTAGGCGAAAGAAGAAGGAGCCCATAGCTCCACTTCCCCCATGCGTCCAACCTCCTTGTGCACTATGTGAGAAAGATGGACACCCAACCAACAAATGCCCATCTCTACTCTAGTTACGTAACCTAATTCCACTCAATCAAACACCATCACCACCCACCACTATAGCAAGTACTGCCACTACCTCCCCTAACTCAAGTAGCAAAGGGTTGTGAATCAAATTCGCTTGCGCTATATGTTCAGAATATGGCCATTATACACACCATTGCCTAGCACTACCTCACTTCCAGCAGACATTAGTCATAGTATGCCAAAGCTTCCTGCACGAACCCAATCTAGCTACATCATCCCTACCAAACATCATTGACATCCATTATGTCATGACTTCAGTCAATGAACGTATGATATTCCCTTGCTCTCTATGTGAATCCTTAGATCATTTTACATATCAATGTCCTATGATCATTGAATACAGGCAATGCCAAATGACCCTGATTCAAACCCCTACGCCCCCTACAGAATCGATGGTTGACCTTACCTCACCACTTGAGATTATTCATATCATTTCTCCTGAACCAGAGGCACTCCCTATTCCTCCATGGTTCTTGGATGACTTATCCGACGATTTACCCCCAAATCCCCCCAATTCTCCTGTTCATTTCCCTACAGAAATTTTACATCCAACTACCACTGGTACTCCTCAGTACCTCGATTTTTAGTTTATGTCGAGCAAATCATCGCAATCTCATGGTGTCATTCCCCCTGCTTCTTCATCACCAGAGGATAATCACACGGTGATAGTCACCGATATCACTCTTTACAATCCCTTGTATTCCCACCAATTCCACTGTGACGAGGACATACTCGAAGAGTTAAACACCCCCAACTACCTTTTGTTCCAGAGTCTGTACTTAAGGCTTAGAAGTACAGTGTCTAGGCATCCGAAAGTGGGTAAAGGGTAGAGAAGAGAGAAACATCAACTTCAGCAAAGGAAACTAGGGAAGATTTCTACGTTGGCGTTGTCTAGCTTCCAACTATTCCTGGATGGTTATATCCTATTCAATCGCTGCCCATGAACATTCGAGTTCAACCCGGGTAGTAGCTGTTTTAAGAATAGTATCGAAAAGGTTTAAGGCAATGTGCATTTGATTTGACAATCCGGGTTCGATATTGGGCTATGTTGGTACAGGGACAGTCATGGAGGAACAGTAAAATAAGAAAAACTTCAGAGAGAAATTAAGTGTTGTCTCAATTCGGTCGTATAAAAGAGAATTTACGGTTTCAGAAATAAAATGAGGCACAAATCAAAGGCTTTTTCCCATAACTGAGTTATATCTTAATAAAATGTATGAGCTGGGAGAAAAACATTTAGCTGTCTATCGAATAAGGCTCCTATCAAGGGAGAATCTCATGTATAAATAGAAGAGGAAAACTGTGAGGGAATAACCCGATGAAGCATAAAATGTATATAAAATTCTAAAAGTGTTGACTGGTCTTACACCTACTGATAGCTGGTACAGAGGAAAAACAGTAAACAATTATAGAAAACCGAAATTCATTCACTACAATAGTGGTCGTACTAAATTATAATGAAGCATTCATTAGTTATGAATATGAAATGAAATGAAATATGAGATACAACAAAACAAACTCATAACACAGTCATGACAGAATTGAGAATCTTCAGATTTGCTTTGTATTAACTCTCAAAATGTAAAAACTCTGTTACAATCGACACAAAAAGGTCCAGCCTCCTTTCTCTTTCTTTCTATGGTATATTGATACAGTTTTACAATAAGATAGAATCTCAATCGTTACAAAATTTCGGTTATGATAGGGAGGAGAGAAATCGCTCCATTTCTTCTTCTCTGTCTTCACTTGGTGCCAGACGTTTGTTCTCGCGCGTGCTCGGTACAGGTGACACATCTTTCAACCAGCTGAGATATCAGCCTCAACGGTTCTTCTTGACAGTTGGCTTCAAAAGAGTAACAGTCTCGGGCTAACTGCGACAGCCTGTCTTCCATCTATCTGTCTATGATGTCGATAATGCATAATTGCGCGCTTGGTTTGATCCTACACTTGTCTATTTGGACTATGTCCACCATAGTCACTTGGGAGATCCCAGCCGAATCTCTTTCCTCTTTTTCCTTTAGATCAAGTGAGATTTTTTCCATATTCATTTGAATCAACGCCTTGGCATTACCCTCGCTATCAATGCCTAGCAGATTTTCATCTACAGAACTGAAGGCCTCTTCTAAGGAATTTGTTACCTTTTTAGCTTGCAGCTTGCCTTCAGCGATGTAGTGCTCCCATTCTTTTAATAGAATGTTTCCTCTGGTCTGCTCCGAAATGGTGAACCTGGGAGTACTTCCAGAATCCCTATTGTTTGTGGTTATTACAGCCTCTTGGAAGGCAACCCGTGCTGCTCCAACTTCCCTTTCTCTAGCAGATAAGTTCTCTGAAACCTGGTTGAATAGAAAACAGTTGTCCCGGATTGCTTCTACCTTGGCGAGTAAATTTCGTTGGGCTAACGAGACTCTGCTCCGAACCTCCATCACCTCGGATTGGAACATCGCGATATTTATCACTTTGCTTTTGGTGATCTCCACCCTAGCCTGTAGCTATTTGATCAAATCTTTTTGTTGGCTTGCTTACATCTGACCATCCTGGACCACCAGTTGTGCTTGCTTGAGCTTAGTCTTGAGTAGCTCTATCTCATTTTTATCGGCCAACCTAGCCTTCTTTATTCCTACGCTCGCCTGGTCTTTGGCAGTCTCTGTTGTTGTGGCTAGTCTAGCTTCAAGTGTTTTGATGAGGCAATTTTTTCATTTAAGATGGTTTTTCAAAAGCCCAATGGAAAATTGATTCGCCAAGGCATATGCTCCTAATGTCCCTGCTATTTCAGTTGCGAACTGTTCATTCTTCTTTTCTTTCCCATCAGTTATGACTTTGTATTTCTTGGCTATTGACTCTCCTTCCTTATAGAATTCCCTCTTTACCACTGCCTTTCTCTTCTTATCGAAGAAGAACTCATTCGGAGGGAGCTCTTCTACCCTTCTAGGCCTCAACTCTTCATTGAAGATCCACCCTGCGTCAATATTTCCCTGAGTTGACTGCAAGGGAGTAACTGATGTGATAGGTTCTCTGATCTGCTTCATTGATTTTCCCGGAGTAGTAACCGGACTCTGCTTCTTCGGCGGGTCAAGAGTCTTATCCCTGCTTTCGAATTCTTAGTTTTCTCTCCCTTGTCCTGGTGTTTTTCCCGATTGGGAGTCGCATCCTTAGAGCCTTCGGCATCTTTTTGTTTCCCCTCCATTGTACTTGGACTCTCACCCCGCAACACTGCGGGTACACAACTATGTCGATGTTCTTGAAACTTTAGAACATTGGCTCTCTCCTCAGGTGCCAAGGTTTGTATCTGAGTTAGAATCTCGGCATAAGACCTTGCACCTCAGAAAATGTCATCTGAGGGTGAATTCTCGTGCTCAAATTTCTTGAGCCCGCAACTGGCCAAATGATTGCTCACAACCCTTTGTGGATCGTGCTTCTTGTATTCAATGAGGACCAAATTTAGGTCTTCCAAGGCTGCTGCCTCAGCTTTGGCATGCCTGAAATCTAATAAAGAATATGAATTTAAATGAATAGGAAAAGGTGACCATACCTTCTTTGAGTATCCCTTAAGCTCCTTGATTATACCACCAATTACTATTTGTCTAGCAACCTCACGACAAGCCAACTTGTTGGGAATGAACAATGGCAATGCATGCGGGGGAACAGAAACCCCGAAAACTCTGAGATATGAAAATTCAGCTTCTACATACCAGTCGGCTATGCTGCTTAGATTTGTCACTATATTGTCCGAGATCCTGGGTGGCGGGTGACCGAAAATAGTGACATGCAGGGGCACCATTACCCAGTTGAAGATTTCATATATGAAATTTGTCGCTTTGTTTTCCCACAATTTCGCATGATAAACGTGGATAGGCTCGTCTTCTGCTGGGGTCCAACTCCAGCTCATCAAGGGAAATGGTGTTAAAAAACACATGGCATCCATAATGTATGCGGACATGAAAAATGAAGACGCCTTTCCGCTCTCTTTCTGCACCCAATACTCTGTGACTCGACTGATCAAGCTATCGAACAACATTTTCGCCCAATCGAAGGAACTGCCTTCGGCGACCCGAAACATTAGAGGCACCCATGGAAGAAAAAAATGTGAGGTGTCCTCTCTCCCGTATAACCTGCATGTCATCATAGCTACATACTTGTACTACGGTTCTAAGGAAGCTATTGAATATATGTTGTGGTTGTCAGCCCTGAATTTCGCGGCGTGCGAAACCCAATCTCTTATTAAGCTGGACATGGTTTTATCATACTATACACATTCCTGCTGTTTGAACTTGTCTAAGAATTCGGCGCCATATGTATAGTCGGACGTTGTGGGCAGCTTATACATGGCTTGCACATGTTCAGGCCTGAAAGTCCGAATGGTGACCTTCTACTCATTCATGATGGTTCTGGTTGGTATGTCCACATGGTCTAATGCCCATCGGACGACGTCATAATATGGAAGCAATCGTGGCCTAGCTGCTACTTTATGCATTCTGGATTGAATGACGATCTTATACTTGGTGGTTATGTCATATTTTTCATTGTCGCTGGAGTCATCGGAATAATCCAACAATTCGGCCCGCAGAACATCAGAAACGAATGGCCAATTCAGCCGAGTCGATACTTCAAGGTGAAGTATCAATGACATTGTCCGAACCTTGTCCCGAAACCTCTACATTGGCCTTGGATGCTTTTCGCGGGGCCATGCCTGGAGATTCTGCTTTAGCTCTTCTGCGATAAAAATACGTATACATACAGAAGTTAATTCACTGAGAAAATGTGCTCTGCGTAATATGAAAATGCATTTGTTATAATGAACAACATCTCTTATATATATTCGAAAACTTGGTACCTTTCAAAACAGGTCTGTCAAATCATGTTTAGAAATAAATTTTGCCATAAAAATACGATCTTTATTTGTCGATTTGCCCTATTTCCTAATTAATTCCATAAATTTTGGTGGTTTGAAATGTCAGTTGGTGCATGGAAGGAATAAGGCTACCTCGTGAAACGTGCAAGCATCAAAACACAGGATATATATTGATTTATCTTAATTAATCCGGTTTTACCGATGTTAATTTATTTTTCGGTACTCGTTGTATCGGAATTTTTTCTTTAACTCTTTGAACCTCTAACCCCCGAATTTGTGATGATCGATTTTGGTTAAAAAAACAACGATTGTGATTAGGCGCTTAATTGACTTCGTAATTACTTATATTTTCCATATCACGACTTGGAGCTTCGAAGGTAAGTTTCCAGGAAGTTTGCATGCCGAGCCACGAAACCACGAGATCACGATAATACAACTTAATTAAAAGGGAAGATAAACTCGGATTAAGTGATTAATTAATTATGTTCATATCCTTATCATGATTTCGCGAGTCGGGGCTTAGACAGTGTAACTTTTAAAAATGAAAATGTCGAGCGGCGAATTGCCGACAAAAGGTTACCATGGTTTAGCTTTTTACTTTTAACCTTGACACGAGTTACTAAAATAAGGACTTTGTGGCCTCGGCTATCGGGGCTATGACAATAAACTTTTGGATTTGGTGAGCGTCGAGGTGCGAAAACCTGATGACGTTTAAATCATGGTTTAGGAAGACTTTACTCCCGTTACTGCCCTGGGTGAAAAAATAAAACGATTTCGTCATTTCGTGGCTCGGGACGTGTGAACTATGTGATTTATAGCATCTGACCTATGAGATCTTGAGGTAGAACAAAAAGAGGAAATTTTTTTACGAAAGGTAGGACTCGCCTTGAGAGTACAATAATCATCGTTGTTTTTGTGATAAAGCTTCAGAGATTTTGAAACCACAGACGAAAAATACGAAAACCATCTTTCGACTTTGAGCATTAAAAATGAAATTTGTGACGGGCTAGAAAAACAAAGGCGGCTCCAACATAGGCTCCAACTAGGGATCCCAGTTTCTTTTAAGGTGGGAAGAACAGTAGACCACATGCCAATATTGGGTAAATGGAGTCAATAGCTTCAATCAGGCAAAAAGGTTCCTGAGAACAGGGTATCGAAGGGGGAAAGAGACTTCATTCTTTACCTTGAAAAGCTTTTTCAAACTCAGATACTCTTTTTAAACTTAGTTGTAGTCCCTTTCACGACTTTCCCTTTCCCGCTACTAAATTTAGGTCTGCTCTAAGACAATCAAAAGAAGAAGTTTATATGTCCTTAATTGGGAAGTCTCGTCTGAACTTGGGATGTAGATCAGGTTTTTTAAAAAGAATTGGTTACCGGAGTAGAGTGATATTCATGTATAACAGCCTTACAGATATCTCAGATATTGCTTCACTGCCAGCAAGCCTGTTCAGTACCCTGGTGAAGTTATCTATCCCCTTTTACTGAATTTCCTTTCACCACTTCGGAATATATTCATGCATTTAAATGCTGAGACGAGGGAAATCATTTATGAATTTCCTTTCATCATCTCTTGGACTAGGTGGGGGCAATCATTTTTGAATTTCCTTTCACCACCTGTCTTATAATTTTCTTTTTAGAGCGCGAAGATGGGGGCAATCAATTTGTATCAGGGCTGATATCTATGTAATATTTTGCACTATAGGTCTGTCAACTTACTTTGATTACTCGGTACCAACCTTCCCTTGACCTTCACAACACCTTCATTCTTAGGGAAATGAGGGAAAATAACTTTCTTAGAGCATTCTATTTGAGCAAGCTTCAATCCTTCGATGTTGTTGAAAAACCTCGGAAAGTTAGGATTACTTAAAATGTTCCTTCATTTAGCAGGGGATCGAGTAGTTGTGAAGACCTGCTTTCTTTCCACAATCTGCTTTGAAGCTCACGAGGTTGAAACGAAAAACTCTTATCCCTTCTTATATGAAATGGAAAGATGGTGACTTTTTAAAAGGTAAACCCGAAGATAGAGAGGACGCCAGGTAGTGACTTACTGACTGAAAATACAAAGGTCAAAAATTCAAAACTGACTCTTGTAGATATTTTCGGGGATACTTTACTTTGACTGACTGCTTTTAAATTGGGTGAATCATTTAATTTGTCTTAATTTTTCGTAGACTATTAAACCAAGAAACAACTCTGTTACTTATCAGTTCAGTTGATGTTGTTGTTTGAGTGAGGTTACCTCGGTTTTCCTTAATAGTCCTTTAGAACATGTCTTTTGGGAAATCTCATCTTTACCCATTCATTTCAATTTCTTTGCACAATATGAAATTTCTTAGGCATCACCTGTTTAAGCCGATTTATTTCTGACACCGACTTGCAATTTACTTCTCTTGCTTGTTTTGTATGCAGCTGGAATCCTGTAAGAGGCAAATACGAAGATTATCGGGGCTATCCGAAATGTGTCGAAAGTTCATGAATGAAAAAAGAGAATCAAGAGCAATGTTTAAATGAAAAATATATATATGTACACAAAATATATATAATTTTTTTTTTTTTTTTGGTGACTATTACGTCATATAATGCTTTAGATACCGCTCGTTGACAGGGGCATTGAGGATTTCACCGTCTATATTTTCCAGTAGGAAATAATTTTTCCCTTCCAGAGCTGAGACCCCGAATGGCTCATACCAGAGGTGGTCAAATTTACCATGTTTTGTTGCTTCTTCCTTTCTTGCATCCCACCTTAACACTAAATCACCTAGGAGGAAATCTTTGTCCTTTGCTTTGCGGTCGAATAATGCCTTCATATCATCTTGGTATTTCTGCAGCTTCTCATCTACTTCAACTCTATGTTGTTTAACCTCAATCAGCTGATTTATTCTCCTGGTGACATGATTGGGTTCTTCATTTTAATCTTGCCATAACTTCATCACTGGGAGCACTAGGTTTATAGGTAGCATGGCATCGGTCCCATATACCATCTAAAAAGGAAAAATGCCGATTGATCTTTTTGTGCTTATGCGATTCGCCCACAATGCGTATTTTAAGTGCACATGCCAAGACTTTTTGTTTTCATCCAATACTTTCTTGATTATATTTACCAGGCTCTTATTAGATGATTCGGCCAATCCATTTCCCTGGGGGTAATATGTTGTGGAATGGCCAAGAACGATGCTATACTTATGACAGAAGCTGATCATAGCCATGGATTTAAAGGCCTGGGCATTATCAGTAACTATCTTTTGGGGGCACCCAAATCTAGACAAAATATTGTCTTCTAAAAAATCAATTACCACTGAGTCTATTGTCCTTTTTGTTGGGATGGCTTCCACCCATTTAGTAAAATAATCTATTTCAGTTAAGATCCATTTGTGTTGAGCACTGGAATGGGGATTAATCTCACCTATGAAGTCTAGACCCCATTGCTGAAACGGGGCTTCAGGTTTGACTGGAACTAAAGGCAGTGCCGAGAGCTTCTGTTTACCTGCAAATAGTTGACAGGGGTTGCAGGCACACACTTTGGCATTAACGTTCGAGAAAAGTTTCGGCCAGTAGTACCCAACCCTCAGAATCTTGTAAGTTGTAGATCTCTAAGCATGATGCCCCCCACAGATTCCCTCGTGATA
>JASDQU010373886.1:0-11465 GCA_032191745.1 Picea mariana | reverse complement strand
AGAAGAAACATTGATGAATTTCGGCTATACGTATGCTCCTAACCTCATCCATCAGGGGGCATCTGTTATCACTGAAATTTCGTCCGCAAATGGTTATAGGAATCCAGCATCGTCAAACAGTTATGAGGTCACCCATGGACCAAAATTACCATAAAATCATTTCCAAAAGGTCCAAAACTATACAACCAATGATAAAATTAAAGTGTGTTATGACTACACAGGGCATGCATGCACATGCGCTATCCAGAAATGCAGGAAAAGAGAACATGCGCATGATGCACGACTGTGGTCGCTAAAAGCCGCGCACATCTGAGAACGACGCATTTATGAGATTGGTCGGCCTCCCACCCACTTCTGGTTTAGCTTCCAAGTTTATTTGACACCCAAATCTCGGCTAAATCCGACTGGGTGGCTGGTCAAAGACCTAAAAATGCTCTAAATAGCCTCTTTTCACACTATAAGTTGGTTGCACAATACCTCAAAGAGGTGCTATAAAACAAGGCCATGGGTGCACTTCATTTTCAAGGAATTCATTAGCAAATTTATGTTGCTACTATTCTCTTGAGGAATCCTCTATTCTTATCAAGAGTATACTAGCACCATTACATTGGGCAATCCATCTCACCTCTTGAGTGGATTAGCTTGGGATTCTTTCACCATTTCATTCAAAGTTGTAAGAAGAGCTTAGTTGTGGGGGTCCAAGAGCCCTCCCTTGGAGGAAGAAGGGACCCAAAGTCCTCTTTCTTCTTGGTATTTTCTTTCACTAATATAATCCTTGCCATTGGTGACATGAGTCTTATTGGTTTTTTGTTCTTATGTCCTTATGCTCAATAGTTTAGTTGTTCTTTGATTTCTTAGTTTAATTCTTAGCTGTTCTTTTATGTTTCTTTCTCTAACCCTTTTCCTTTACAGATGTCTTGCTTAGCTAACCCAACTAATCTTGTAAGCACCTCTGTTTTGCTCATTTAGGTGACAAAAGAGGCGCAACAGCTTGGTTTCAGGGGCTTGTTCACTTTGTTTTAGGGCTTCTTCAAGGCTTCTTTCAAGGCTCCATTTGTGTACAAATCAAAGTGGGAATGTGGAAACAACCACATGTTATCTCATCCCATGAGGGCCATACTTAAAATATATGCCATAAGTGGACCACTTTGAAGTTATATATGATTATGCCAAGGCTCTTCAAGGATTATTCAAGTGGACACATCATCATCACTTTTAGGGGATTATGGAATTTCCTTTAGGGCTTGTTCTAAGATTGACATCAACGTCAACCAATTTTCCAACAATCTCCCCCTTTGGAATTGATGGGAAATTAGAAAAACAATTGTGACCCCCCTATCTTCATGTTATGATCTCAATGATTGTATTGTCCTCTTGTCTTCATGATGACTCCCCTTGTATTCATGCTTCTAGTTTTATTTTTTTTCTCTCCCCCTTTGACAGCAATGGCAAAGGGTAACTCCCCCTGACAATATTTCCCTTTTTTTTCTTGTAAAAGATTATGGAAATCAATTTGAAGAAGAAATTACTCCCAATTTTTTTTAAATATAATCAAAGGTCTCCCTAGGAAGAGGCTTTGTGAAGATATCTACAATCTGTTATTTTGTCCCAATGCACTCCAACTTGATATTCTTTTCTATGACTTGTTCCCGCAAAAAGTGGAACTTAATTGGAATATGTTTGGTCTTGGAATGCATCACTGGATTCTTGGAGATGTTTACAAAAATGGTGTTATAAAAGAGTACCAGAATAGGCTCATCATATCTCACTTGTATGTCTTGCAAGGTTTGCTTCATCTAGAGAATTTGAGTACAACATGTTGTTGTTGTGATACATTCTTCTTATGTTGTGGATAAGGATACTAAAGATTGCTTCTTGCTCAACCAGGACACTAAGTAGTCACCTAATTATAAATTTTCTCCACTTTTACTTCTTATGTCATCAATACTTCTTGACCAATATGCATCCATGTAGGCGACCATAGTTGACTCATTTCCTTTCAGATACCATATCCCAAAATAAGTTGTTCCTTTAAGACATATGAACATCCTTTTTGCTGCTAGAACATGGGTTTTCTTTGGTGTCGCTTGAAATATTGCAACATATCCAACTGATTGCATTACATATGGTCCTGAAGTTGTCACATAGAGTAGAATATCAATCATTGATATGTAGATTCTTTGATCCACTTCTTTAGATTCATCATCTTTTCTCAACTTGCAACCAGTAACCACAAGGGTACTTATGGGTTTATAGTCTTTGATTTTGAAATTCTTTAACATTTCCTTGATGTACTTGGTTTGGGAAATGGAATTTTTTTCATCTAGCTAAGATATATGGAGTCCCAAGAAGAAAGTCAACTCCCCAAGTAGGCACAATCCAAATTCATTATGCATATCCTTGGAAAACTTCTGACTCAATCTATCATCACCACTTCCAAATATGATGTCATCAAAATACACTTCAATAATAATCATATTGTCTTTATCCACTTTTATGTAGAGGTTACTATCTGCATTTCCCCTTATGAATCCTTGTTTCTGTAAGTACCTGTCCAATCTTGAGTACCAAGCTCTCGAAGCTTTTTTAAGTCCATACAGATCTTTCTTCAATGTGAAAACATAGTCTTCCTTTTATAATAGTAGAAACACTTCTAGTTGTTCTATGTATACTTTTTCTTCTAATTCTCCATTTAGAAAAGTTGATTTTACATCCATCTGATACAATTTGATCCTTTTGGAGGATGCATAAGCCAAGAACATTTATATTTCTTCCATTCTAGACACAAGAGCAAAGGTTTATTCAAAATATATTCCTTCAACTTGAGCATATCCTTTGCACACTAGTATTTTTTTGTTTCTAGTTACCCCTCCATGTTCATTTAGTTTGTTTCTAAAGACCCATTTTGTCCCATTCACATTTTTTTCCTTTGGTCTTGGAACTAGTTCACATGTCTCATTATTTTATATTTGATTTATTTCTTCTTCCACTATCAATATAGAAATGACTTCTTCTATTTTGGGCTTGTAAGGAAAACTCACATTCCTCAGCCTTAAATCTTCTTGCTTGTTTTTCCAAGTTCTTTGTTGCTCCCCTATATGATTGAAAGGAACATGCCTATTTTCCCTTGAAGAAACTATCAAATCACTTCTACAATTTCTAGCTATGGGTCCAAAATTGTTACATTTGTAGCATTCAATTTCATAACCCAAAGCACCAAAACTGTTATAATTTATGTCAAACGCCTCATGAGGATTTTTGGGATAATTTCCTTCATAATGATTCTTTAGATTTTCATAGCTACTTATATTCTAGGTGTTTCTACCTTTTGCATAGACTCTACAATTTATGGCTTTATGCCCAAAATTATTGCAAGAATAACACAAGCCAAGAAAAATATTTTCATACCTAGGTGTGGGTGGTCTTCTAGTTGGTGTTGTTCTTTTGAAATCATGATCTTCTTCTTGGGTCTACTTCATTGTTGGTTGGTGATTCCATGTTCCTCTGAATGCACGATATTCTTCTTCATTCTTCTTTATTTCTAGTTTATATATGTCCTGCTTTATAGGCGCGCATTCTTCTTTCTTGATGGAACCCTTGATAGCATCTGCATAACTACTTTTCTCTGCTTCATTTCTTGACATCATAGAGCTTGAACCCTCATCAATATTATTTTTCTTGTATCCAAGTCTAGACTTTGTTGGGTATGTGTTATATTCTTTGCATCAGAAGTAATGTTTGTGCGTTGCATCGAGCATGTAGGGGGGTGAAGCCCCTCGTGCCGGGGTTCAGGGGCAGTGCCCCCCCAAAAAAAAATTATTCCTCGGGAAACATGTCACATATTTAGGTGGTTTTTCGGCACATGGTTTTTTATCGATGGTTTTCTATTTCCGATTAAGGAATTAGGGTTGTTGACTAATCCAGGTCATTGTGTTAGGGTTTTGGATGTCGTTGGTTCCTATATGTATATTGTATGTAAACAATGTATCACTGTGAATGAATATAGAATATGTTGGTTTTTCCGGTTTGGATTTTCAAGGGAAAAATCTCTGTGTAATGTTTGTATTTTCCATTGTATCCTTTTTGTTCTTTTACTAAAAATTTGTTTGCAGTAAATATTGTACAAGGTTAAGATCTACAGACTTGTCATAGAATGGTTTTTTATTGCAAATGATTTCATCCAGTGTTTTGGTGCTATTGCAAAAATTTAGTTGGATGTCCTTCTTCTGTAGTTCTATTATTAGTGAGACTATTTCAACTTCCATATTCTCTGTTATTTTCTTCCTCACTTCCAGTTGTCTCTTGAGTGTTTCTTCAATCACTTTGGCTTCTTCCAATTGAATCCTTAGATCTATGATAGTCTACTTAGCATCTTTAGAATTTTTTCTAGGGTTTTGAAAGCGTTCTTTCAGTTTACTTAACTCTTCTTTGATAGACTTGTTCTTCTTCCTTTCTATTCTTAGATCACTTAAGGCACTGATCAATTCTGCCTCAAGATTCACTTCTCCTTCTTCCTCATTGTATCCTTCATTGTTTTCAGTAGTTTCCTCTTGAGTCTCTAATGCCATGAAGAGTACTCTTCTTGAGTGATTGTCACTATCATCATCTTGATCGAATTAGGAACTATCATCTTTTGAATAGAGGATTTTCTTTTTCAGAAATCTTCCTTTATTTCTTTCCTTTTCTCTTTTTTGATATTTCTTTTCTTTCTTAGGAACTTCTTCTTCATCACTAACTAAACCCCTTGCATAAGGATATTTGGAAGCAAAATGGCCAACTTTACCACAATTAAATCTTTTGAAATGAAGCTTTTCTTTGTACTTTTCGGTTCCTCTTTTCAACTTTCTCACAAAGTTGGCTTTTTCTTCATTGTCTGAATCATCACTATTGTTAGACCAGGGTTTTGACCTTGGCTTTTTCTTTATTGTCTTCTTGGAGGCTTTGAAAGTTGCTTCCCTTCTAGATGGATTTTCCTATTATGTTCTCATTTCATATATAGTAAATATTCCATGTAATTCATCCATGCTCAACGTATCTAGACCTTGTCTTTCTTATAAAGATGAGATTTTAGGGTGAAATCTCATTGGGGGAGATCTCATTATCTTTTGCACAATAACTAAATTTTCAATCTTTTCTCCTGATCCTCTTATAGTATTCACAATTTCATCAAATTAGAGAAAATAAGCTACAATATATTCATCTTCCTTCATTCTCGGATGTTTAAATTGTCCTTTGTAAGTCAAAATATTGGCCCCTATGACTTTAGCATCTCCTCCATAAACATTCTTGAGCTTGTCCCAGATTTCCTTTACAGAATCACAATGCATAAACTTAACAAATTATGAACCTGTTAGACCACTTAGAATGACATTTATAGCCTTTGAATTGTTTTCACTGAGATTTTTACCAACATTATCTATTGGGGGAGAAGCTGGTGCAGTGTATCCATTTACTACAACTTGCCAAACATTAAATCTATGTGCCTGGGAAAATGCTCTCATTCTTATGCTCCAAAAAGCATATTTTTCCACATCAAACAATGGTGTTTCATTTTTGGTAAATTCTCCTTGCTTATCCATGATTTGTCTTCTAGTGGTTAGATTATTCATGAAGGAACCCGTCATGATACCAATTGTTAGAATATTTAAGAATAATGAGAGGGGGGGTGAATCAGTATAGAGTTATTTCAACAATTTTAACCTTGAAGCACTACATAAACATTAACCATTAATCATTTCATTCATCATTACATAAAATCATACACATTGCACACATTTTTTTACATGGAAACCCAATTGGGAGAAAACCACATAAACTTTTCTTAAGTAGTTTCAATATTTTACAAACACCAACTTGAAGGCAACACCCACTCTTTTATTTTTCCAACACCTACTAGAAGGAGACACTAATCCCCTTGGAATATTTTAAATGATGATGCAGGATCAAATCAACCTTCAAATACAATCTCAAAATCACTTAAATCTGCATACAAAACTGCTCAGAATTGTATCTCAAATTTGCAAACTTGTAAGATTCACCATGAGCTCAATTTCTTGTTTCAGATTCTGAAACTTAGATCTCATATATTAGGATTTGTTCTCCTTCTAATGCAACAATTTGAATTTAATTTTGACCTACCAAGCTTCAGATATAATCGTTTTATCTCGAACACATATTTGGGACTAGTTTATGGATTAGTCACAAACCCTAGATTTCAACAAGTATAACTTCGTACTTGTAATGAATCATGATCTAAAACTTGTACCCAATCTTCTTCGATATCTTCTATGAAATTTCTCCAAGTGTAGCTCCTTGAATCATCCCTGAAAAAGATTTATAGTGAAAATGGAAAGATGACTCGTTTTGAAGAAGAAAAACCTAGTTTAAAGAACATCAACTTCCACTGAGTATAACTCCAAACTTGTAATGACTCAAGACCTGAAATTCATACCCAAGATTCTTCAATATATTTTCTAAAACACCTCCAAGTTTCACTATCTGAATCATTCTATAAAAAAAGTTATATCGAAAATTCCAAGATGACCTTCAAAGAACACCCTAGAACAAATCATCACAAGACTTCATATTCCCTTGGAATTTAGCCCTTCTTCACTTCATCTTCCCTTGGAAATTCACTCCTCTAGGCTGAAATTAACTCCTCTTCTTTGGATAGGTCGAATTGGTGTGATCCAAATTACAAATGAGGATCCTCTTATTTATATGAGTCTTCTCCACATGAGGGGGTGTAACCAAGGGTCACCACTTTTGAGTCGCACCTCTTCCTTAAGGATGGTTGACCTTAGGGGCTGCTTTACTTTACTTTAGGAGCTTCTTCTCTTGGCTTTAGGAGCTTCTTCACTTGTATTTAGGGGCTTATTATGTTGGATTTAGGGCTTCTTCAGTTGGCTTTAGGGCATTCTTCTCTTATTTTTAGGGGCTTCTTCACTTGACTTTAGGGGCTTCTTCACTTGGTTTTAGGGATTCTTAAAGGATTCATTTGTGTACAACTTAAAGTGGGCATGTGGAAACAACCACATGTTATCTCATACCATGAGGTAGATGCTTAAAATCTATTCCATAAGGGGACCACTTTGGAGTTATATACGCTTATGTCAAGGCTCCTTCAAGGCTCTTCAAGGTTTCTTCAAGTGGGAACATCATCATCACTTTTAGGGGATTTTGGGATTTTTTTTAGGGCTTCTTCTAAGGTTGACATCAATGACAACCAATTTTCCAACATCACCAATCGTATCCTAAAACTGAGAAACAATCATAATATACTCATTGTTGTTACTAGTTGAACTAAGAGATATTAGGGCTAGCAAGGTTGGGGCCACATGTGGTGCTAATCATAGATCAAGGGACTCCAAGACCAAATTTTCAGACTCTTGATCATTATTTTCCTAAATCAGATTGATCTGAATAAACTCTTGCAAGCGGTTACAATCACATTATTTACTTCATCTCAAATAAATGATCATATCAACAAAGAGAAAATTCTCTCTTTCTCACCCTCAATCAAACACTAGATATTATTATCTAGATAACCTACCTGAGTCATGTTTCATACCAAGGATGTTACGAGCTTATCCTCATCTTCTCCTTATTGCCTCTTTGTGTCTCGTGCAAGTATATTTTACCTTGTGACAACATTGTTTTGATAAAACATCATTCCAAAAAGATTATATACAACCTTCTTGCACCAATTATAATTCTAAGATAAAGATGATTTATAGTTATTAATGTATTTTTCTCACCTATAAAGAGTGTCACGTATGTACACTAGGAATTATCGTGTGGGCACCCAAAGGTAGAGTTTGAACCATTGAAAAATCATGGTGCATTCCTCGCTATAATGGAATGACCATGTGTTATCTACCCATATGCCTTTCATTTGATAAAATGTTATGAAAACTCAAAATTTTCATCCCATTTATTGGTTTAATGGTTTTCTATGATCCCAATGGAAACTTCCCACAATCTCCAAGGGATTTTAAATGCAACTAAAGGTATAATTTTAATTTGGATTGTATCATTATATTATTTGTCATATATCTCAATGCTTTTAGAGTGGAAACAATTGGAGGAATCAACTTGTAAGGTCATTTTAGTGGCAGGTCCCAGTTTGGAAAAAAGGGGTTTGAAACCTTATGGAGCCATTTTGAGGCATTAAATGGCGTTTTTTGGGGTTATGGTGTTTGAAACTTGTGCACACCCACTTGCTGATGTTATACACTTTGATACCTTTCTGACAGTCTAGACCATGCATTAATCAAAGCTCATATGCAAATGTTATGCCTCCTACAAGTTGACCTATCGTGTTGACCACCATGGTACAAGAGGATGCCACGTCATCCCCCGTTAATCATGCATATGGGGCTAGCCACGTGAGGAATTCTAAGAAGATTATAGAAGGCCCAAAACCTTATCACAATTGAAGGTTGAGGAAGTCAAAACCCTAACCGTAGACGACTATCGGGTTATGTTAAATATCGGGTTGCTAGGAGGAGAAGGGGTTCCATTCTATGTTATTGTATTTTGTTCCATATTAGAGCAGAACAACTGGGAGTAGGAAATTAAAGAGCATAACATAGGGGGTTAATGTTCTATAGTAGCCTAATAGGCCAAAGGTCTCAAGTAACTCCATAGAGAGTGCCTTCTCTTTGTATTTGCATTATTTCCATACCAGAGAAAAGAGAGCAAAGCAACCTCACCTTCTAGTTGGGTTTTCCCAGAGAAAATCTTTGTGTTATTTTGTGGATGATGTGTGATTGTATTTGATTGTTCTCTATTTTCCACATTTTATCTATTTCATGCATAATCAAAAAAATCAGTAACTAAATATTCTGGAGTTTAAAGGAATCTAACCTTCATAGTGTAGATTTTGGTTTTATTTATCATATTTGTTGTGACAAATTGTTCCAATGGAATATCCACGACAGTTTACAAATCAAATTTAAATGTGCATACCACAAGTATGACTCATACACTCATATTTCACACACAATGCATAACAACAAGCAATTTCTATAACAATTACATATGAGATTACATCATTAAACCATCGACATCATAGTGTATCATGTCTAATAAAATTTTCATGAAAGTTAATGTATCATTTGACACATAATTCATATTTAAAAAGAAAAAAGAAAAAAGAAAAAATGAAAACACTAAATAATTAAGTGCATGTATACAAAACAAAGAAGAATACTTATCTTTAATTTAAATTTTATGCAAGAAATCGATTACATAGAAGCAATTCACCTCCTAATTATTGACATTCATTATGGATGCCACCCCATGATAAATTATGAACTATTAAATTAAAGATTCACCTCTATACTTTATCTCTTACTTAGCCAAATCCATTATGCTATAAAACTTAGTCCATTTAAACACATGCTCTTATATTATAAATCAATTTAGACACATTTCCTTATATTATCACAATAAACTTCTCCATACACTTTAACTAGATTTTGACTTAATCCATAAATCTCTCCCTCTCAACCCTTAACCAATACAACTCAAGCATTTCCCTTTAATGTTTACTCTCCTTAAAAAAAAATCCATCCTAACCACGATTAAAAAAATCCATCCTAACCTCGTTTAGAAATGGCAAGAAGATTCCAAACAAACTTTGATTTCCTTTTGAAAGACTTAGAAGGTAGTACAACTATGGAAATTCTCTTCTCCAACTTCTAAATGCACTCAACTACAAATTCACACAAGCTGTTAACCCCATGTTTCATGGTGCATGTTGTAAAAGTTGTAAGCATGGGATACCATTCGACATACCTAGGAGAATGGAAGAAAGATAATTTTCCCTCAAAACTTGATAATGTATAATTTTGGTTATGCTTGAGACATACATGATCGTTTAAAAATCACATGGTTTATTGTGGACACAGGACCAAAAGGTGATGATATATTTGCATAGTATTCATTTAATATTTTATTTTTTCATAGACCCTTTTCATTTTTTATTTTTTTCTTTGGAATCATGGTGTGTTCCTCATTATCTCGGTGAGCAGCACACATTAATATATTGACACGTTTTATATATTGATATGTATCATCAATCCTACTATGGCATATAATTAGATGTGATTGAAACAATAACATCGAGGTGAAAGAATGTGATAAATCATGCTAAAAGGGTTGTATTTTATTTTAATGTTATTTAATATTTATAAAAATAATCTATAGGAATGGTTAAATTTGGAGATGGGAGAAAGATTAATATAGTGGAGACTATCATAAAGATCCATTGTATTATAAAGATCATCCAAGTGTATATGGATTACGTAACATTAATATTTAGATAAGTATGCAACTTACAATTATTAAGGAGGTTTATAGTCTTTTTGTGTGGAGGTTGGGATGAATATGAATATGGGAAAAAACTAAATAGTAATCTTTTCCTTAAAAACAAGAATAAAATAACCAAAATCAATGTTGGATGTGAGCTATTAGAGATGGCTAAAACTACAAATATTTGAGACTAGATTTCAATGAGAAGCTATGGTGGGACACATCCATTAGGAAAATAATGCATGAAGGGTGGAAAGTATTCCTCCTTCTGTAAAACAGATGCAAAATAGTAGATGTTTAAGACTGGAAAACATTGCACTCCCTACTTCAAATGCTTATGACCCCAATACCCCTTTATGGAAGTAAAGTATGGGGACCAAGTATATCTAGAAACTTATAGACATTGGGGTGAACAAGTACAAAAACACATGATAACAAGTTGTCTAAGAGTTAAAAAAACACTCCTTATGAGATACTCCTAGATGAAACAACACTATACCCAGTAGAATTGGAGTCACTAAGAACACTGATTTTGTACATAGAGAAAATGGCAACTATGGATAATGATACGTTTCTGGTTAAAATCAATGAAGATGAGTTAAACAAGAAGAAGAAAACAAGGAAACAACTATGCATAAAATGATTTGAAGAGTATGACATAGAAGAAGAAATGTGTGTAATGGACAAAAAGGAGCTAAAACATCATGTACAAAAACACTACAAGAAGGAAAAATAGAGAAAACATGCCAAAATAAAACAACAATACAACATAGACAATTTCAACAAATAGGGGAAGACTAAAGTATCAAACTATTTGAAGCTTAAGAAACTATGGCACAAAAAACATGTAATATCACAATTAAGAATGAACTTACACATGTTGAAGCTTCAGATACTATGGCACAAAAAACATGTAATAGCACAACTAAGAACCAACTTACACATATTGAAATGTCTAATAGCATTGGTTTCGACCCCTATGATATTTTATGTTAGATAATGAACATATTGTATTGCTATGGTTTATTAGACGGGGGTTGAGCCTTATAAGAGATTAATATTGATCTTGTATGTAAATACTTTGTATATATCTAGTTTGAAACTCAAGGCCAAGGTCCAACTAGAGAATGGCTAGGCTTGTGCTAGGT
>JASDQU010373885.1:128602-144313 GCA_032191745.1 Picea mariana | reverse complement strand
TCCTCCTCCTCTCTTTTGACGTGCCTTCATACATTGATTCGATCACCATTTAATCTCTAGCCTTTAATAACATAATCTTGCTTTGATACCAATTGAAAGAACAAGAAAATCAAGAAGTGGAGGAAAAAAAACCCCAAAGCGAATCAATGTATTCACATAATGATAATGATGTATAATAAATAGTACAATAATCATACCACCAAATAACTGTAAACCCTAACACATAACTAAGTATTATATCCCAAGCTACACATGAAGGAGGTAAAGGACATAGGATTATGTAATATTCCCAACTAGGTTGGTTGGAAACTTCATTATATTACCCAAACTTATTGTGTTGCTAAGTCTCTTTTAAACAGATTACTCAATGGGGAATTTTGTCAAACAAATAAAAAACATTCATTACACCAAATTTAGAGAAGATAACCATGGCATCTTGTTATGGATGGAAACTTCCAAAACAATACAATGACACTAATGGCTGTAACAACAACTGCGGAATACAATATTAATTCCTCCCAAGAAGCATCACAAACTACTACAGGAACAACACAATGGAAAACCTGGTATGATGTCAATCAATGAAGCCAAGACTCTCCAAGTCCTATACTACTCTACTCTAGTGACATCCACTCTGTAGGGGACCCTCCGATCCTCCTGCACACCCTCACAGAACTGATCAGCTGTAGAAACCCCACCTACAAGGGTCCTCGCGGGGCTCTTGATAGGTGACTCACGAGTCCTCGCGAGACGACCCTCAAACAACTCGCGGGGAGGAAATTTCTGCTGAATTTGGCCCCCGGTGAGCCGCTTGCCTTGGTGCAGGAGCTGCCCTGCTTTGACAACTTGATAAAGTTGTATCCTTTGTTGTCAAGTGCCCTTGATTCGTGTGTCCACAATCTGATTGTTGGATGCTTGTTGTATGCAATCGGGGTTGAGATTTGTTGGTGTCAGTTGTTCTGCTACGCTTGAGTAGTCTAATAATGGTGGGAAATAACGGTGAAGGAGGTCCACATTGAACAGTGGGTGTGGGCCAAGGAAAGGAGGAATGTTGAGCTCAAAGGCATTATCCCCCACAACCTTTGTGATGGTGTATGACCTGTAACAGAGTGGGCGAAGCTTTCGATGGGGTCCTGTAAGGCATTCTTTCTGCAAGTGCAGCCAAAATTTGTCACCCACCTGAAACTTATGTGGTACTCGATGTTGATCATGGTGCTGCTTGTACTTGTCATTGGACTTCTGTAGGATATCCTGAACCTGTTGGTGAATGTGCTGGATTCGCTCAATGAACTGGGTGGCTTTTTCAGCTTCAGTTGGAGTAGGAGATGAGTCGGTTGAGGTAACTGCAAGGGGAAGTGAAACATCTATGGGACCCAATGGTTGGAATCCCAACCCCTCCTGAAAGGGGTTGTGGCCGGTTGAGCTATGTAGGGCTCAATTGTAGCTATGTTGGACATAGGGAAGGCTCTCATACCATGTGCGAGGGTGCTTTGAATTATACATGCGAAGGATATGCACAATCATTCGATTTATGACCTCAGTTTGACCATCTGTCTGGGGGTGGAAGGCCATGGATTTGGTGAGCTTGGTGTCCAACAGTGACCAGAGGCTTGACCAGAATGTGCTGAGAAATCAACTGTCCTGATCTGAGACAATAGTTTGTGGAATTCCAAAATGTACCCAGACTCATTCAAAGAAGAGCTTGGCAATGGCCTCTGCTGTGATGTTCTTCTTGCAGACAACCAGAATCGCCATCTTAGAAAAGAGATCAACAACCACAAAAACACAGTCATTTCCCCGCTTGGTGGACGGGAGGCCCGACATGTAGCCCATTGAGATAGATTCCCATGGCCTGTCAGGAGTAGGAAGAGGGGTGTACATGTCATGTTTCTTAGTGGTCGGTTTAGCAATAACGCGACAGTGTAGGACCCGATATACTTGTTGACCTCCTATCGAAGTTTTTTCCAGTAGAAATATTTATGTAGCATTGCCACTGTCTTTTTGATGCCGAAGTGTCCTGCCACCCGACTGTAGTGGACTTCCCAGATCAGCTTCGCTCGCTCGCTTTATGAAACATAGATATGGCCCAGATGACACAACAACCCATCATGAGGATGGAAATTATTGACAACTGCGTTTTCACCCAACATTTGGTAGGTGGTGGCAAAGTCCGGGTCTGTCTCATAGAGCAGGGGCCATTCAGAGGTCTCATGGTCACATGAGTCTAGCACCGTGGTGAGTGCCGCGATTGGCGGTCTGCTGAGGCAATCAACGACGCGATTGGTGCTTCCTGTTTTATACTTGATGTTGAGGTGGAATTGCTGCAAGTATGTGGACCACTTTTAATGGTGATCATTCTGCAATTTTCCTTATGTCTGCATGAACTGCAGTGGCTTATGATCAGTGTGGATGACTGTCTCCTTCCCAAGAATGTAATGTCTCCACTGGGGGAAAGCTTGCACAATGGAGTACATTTCTTTGTCGTAAATGGGGTACTTATGAACAACATCTGATAGTGTCTCACTATGATAGGCTATGGGGTGGCCATGCCGAGTGAGAATGACGCCCACCGAATAGTCAAAAGCATCTGTCTCGATCTCAAAGGGTTGTTGCAGGTTTGGTAGTGAAAGTACTAGGGCTGAGCACAAGCGTTGCTTCAAATCGTCAAATGCTTGTTGTTGGGACCGACCCCATGCAAATTTCTCCTTACCACCACCCTTGGTTATTTGGCTGAGGGCCCATGCAATATGGGAGAATCCCAACATGAACCTGCGGTAGAAATTGTCAAAGCCCAAGAAGCTCCGAAGCTCAGTGAGTGTGGTTAGGGCTGGCCAGTCATGGATGACTTGGATCTTTGTTGGATCCACATGTATGCCATGTTGATCAATTATGTAGCCCAGGTAATGGACTTTGTCCATGCTGAAGGATCATTTTTCCAAGTTGGCATATAGCTTGTGCTGCCGCAGGGTTTGCAGAACCTGTTGAATATGCTACAAGTGTTCGGCCCAAGTTTTGCTGTAAATGAGAATGTCATCTAGATACACCGCTACAAAAGTATTTGCGAATGGTCGCAGGATATCGTCCATCATCCTCATGAAAGTGGCTGGAGAATTTTTCAAACCAAAGGGCATGACCAACCATTCAAAAAGGCCTTCCTTTGACTTGAAGGCGGTTTTCCATACATCTGTCTGTTCTATCGAGACCTGATGGTAACCAGACTTCAGATCAATGTTACTGAAGTATTTGGCCCCCATGAGTTGATTAAGGAGGTCGGCGATTCAGGGAATCGGGTACCAGTTTCTGACTGTGATTTTATTCAGATCCCAGTAATTAATGCAGAGTCACCAGGTTCCATATTTCTTCTGTACCAGCATGATTGGGCTCCCGCAAGGTGATGAGATGGGACATATGTGCCCCTTGTGGAGTAGTTCTTGGATCCATCACTTGAACTCCTCATTCTCTAACAGAGAGCGGCGATAGACTAACCCATTGGGTAGTGGTGCGTCGGGGGTCAGATCGATGGGGTGCTTGACCTGGCAGTGCAGAGGTACCCCGGTAGGTGAGGAGAAGATATCCAATTATTCTTCCACGACCTTATCTACTTGCTTATGATATGTGGAGAGGTCGACCGCAAATACCCTGGATGTGGCTATGATCTTTTGCTTATTCTGAGAGCGAATCACGAAGAATACAAACTTCCTCATTTGAGAGATGACCTTCCTGCATTTCTTAGCAGAGATCAAGGAAATAACACTAGGTGGGGCTACCTTGGGTATCATGTACAATTTCATGTTCAAAGTAATAATAACACTATGAGGCCTAGACTCATATACAACATGACGTTTCCATAAATAAGGTTATCCCAAAATAACATCACAGACTTCGAGAGGAGAAACATCACACAATACCTCATCTTTGAAGGGCTTGATGTCGTATGACAGTCGACACCGTTGGATGATGCGGAGATCGCTTCCTTGGTGGAGCCATCCAATGGTGTAGGGTTGTGGGTGAGGCATTGTCGGCAGGGCCAGCCGCTTGATGACCTCTACTGAGGTGAGGTTCTTCTAGCTACCGCTATCAATGATGAAGTGCAGCGGGGTGCCTTTTACCCACATATGTGAAGGGAAGAGGCGTTCTCCTTCTTTTGGCTCGTCTGGTTCACCAGGCTGGAGCTTGGTGGTAGCAACGATGGCACTGGGTTCCGCATCAATGATCTGTCTTCCCCTTTATGGTTATGGCTCAGAATCTGAACCCGCATCTGATTCAGAGGATTTTACTTCAGCCAACAACGACTTCTTTGAGCAACAGTCAACAGTGTTATGCCAAGGGCTCTTATGGAAGTCGCACCACTTCCCGGTATCTTTATTTGTCTTTTCAGTGTCCTTCTTTGCTTGCGGCTTTGACTAGTTGTCCTTATACTGTCCATATTTTCTCTATCCTTTGTTCTGTGGGTTGGGGCCACCCTTTCTTGGCTTTTGTTGTGAGGAGTTCCCGGGCCCAAATTGCTGCATCTTTTGTTTGAGCTTCTGCTCGATTTTGATGGCATATCAGTAGGCAACGCCCAAGGATGAGATGTCTAGAATTTTGATTTTGGTATGGATGTATATATGCATAATGTTGCAATACTTGAGCACCATATGTCGCTTTGAATCTTTGATACCTATATTGGTGTGCAAGGTATGAAAGATATTTTGGAAATCTGGCACTGCCTGGTCTCTTTCTTGCCTCAGTGTGGTCCATTTGGTATACAAGTAATCATAACTTTTGACAGGATAGTATTGTTCCTTAATAGCATCCTTGAAGGATTCCCAGGTAGCCGTGACTGTAAATAATGAGGGTTCCTCTGTTTCCTTTTGCTCACAGAATGTTTCCCACCAATATTTGACATGGGGAGCGACTTTGAGGAGCGCAAAAGTAATCATTTATCTATTCGAAAAGTTATGGACAGAAAGATACCCTTCTAGTAGATTCAACCACTTATCTACAACATCTGCATCTATTTGATCTTCAAATATAGGAATATATAAGTTTATTTGTACCTTGAAGGGGGCGGTGCCTCCGCTCGAAGAAGATGTGTCGCCTGTTGGTAGTCGTCGAAGGATTTGCGTGAAACTATCCATCATTGTGTTCCTTTGTTGTGTGAGGGCTTCCTCAATCAACAGTTTGAAATGATTTCCTGTTCAGCCATCTTTATTTTCTCTTTCCATGAGAGCTCGCTTGGGCGTGCAAGAGCTTTTGTCCTCAAGAGAAACAAGCTCGAGACCCAACTCTTTGTACTCCGGCCTCGTTGGGGACATGCATTAAGACGACAAGGAGCATACTGCTCTGATACCACTGATCCAGATTTTATGAGAAGAACAAAATGACTACAGATTATTAACAGGTGNATAACAGAGATACAGTAAAACTGGTTTTCTATTCAATAAGGAAATAAGATGAAACTGTAAAATGCAGCAGAAACAAGCTTGCTAGAATGGTGGCAGCTTATCTTTGAGAAGAGATGTGACGGTTGCGCTCATTCACAAGAATATGATTACAATGAGGCTTTGAAGGCCTTTTTACAATAAACAGGAATTCCAAAAACCCTAGACATCCAAAAATCTAACCCTAGGAGATGAAGCGCCGAAAGTCATGTGGGCCCCGTCTGGGTAAGTTAGTACATCAACTTCCTGGGGTCGTAACTTTTGCATACGATCTCTGTTTTAGGCATGTGATAGCCTGTTGGAAAGGTATCGCCAAGGAGATTCATTTTGGGGGCTCAATCATGCCTTTGGATATCATTTAGAAGATCTATCCCTAAAAACCTTCATTTAGGCCCTCAAAATGGCCCCAGAAATTAAAACTGCTAAAAATAGTAAATTGCCAAAATTGCTAGAAAATTGTTTTGATCCAGTTGGAAAAGGTGGGTGGCCACCGATATCCACCTGGATCAATGTCCCCAAAGACCACTATGCGAAACCTTATGCACATCTACGAATCTGTTGAGTGACTCCACCTGAATCTGGTTGTTGAAGTGTTGCATGCCCACTGGTATACTTCAATATCTTCTGGGATAGAATCCAATGTCACCACGAACCCAAGAAAGACTCCAAATGAATCCCTCTCTTTGTCTAGCTAGGGTGGGTATTGCACCACCGAAACTAAATCTGCAATGGAAGGGTTTCACCCAAAACCCTAACGAAAACGTTGGCTACAAGAGCACTCAATAACATATCAAGTCATAATGCCAAGGAGGTTAGCTACCCCTCTATTTTTTCTTCTTCCAACTCTTCTAGATTTTTATTCCTTTGACCAAATAAAACCATCACTTAATTCCCCCTTAATAAAATATAATTGTTTATTTTATTTAATGTCTCTTTAGGGTTTGATACCTTGACTCCCCTTTTCTTTGTTGACTATATCCTATGGGAGTCGTATATTTTAATGAGTCATCAATTGGAGTGGAACATTACAGTCCTCCCTTCCCAACATTGCTTGTCGTCAAGCAATTCTAGATCAAGGTGCTGTAAAATATGCTCTCCTTCCCACATAACATCTTCTACAGGAAATTGTTTCCATATGACTAGACACTCTCGTATGAATGTGCTTCTTAGCCTTCATTCCCAGACATCAACAATCCTCTCAGGTGTTAAAACAAACTATCCTTCCTCATATAGTAGAGGAATATCTACCAAAGCGGTGACCTATTGGCCCAATGCCTCTTGAGGCAGGACACATGGAAGACATTGTGGAATCTTCTTCCCTATGGTAGCTCCAACTCATACGCCACCTCTCGAACTCTCTTGATCACTCTATAAGGTCCGTAAAAGTTGGGCTTCATCTTCTCTACGTCACTCTTCTTCAGTGACGACTATTGATAAGGCTGCAACCTAAGAAAGACTAGGTCCCCAACCTCAAAACTGTGTTCCATCTGGTGCCTATCTGCATACATCATCTATTGGTTCTGTGCAGCTTGTAAATTATCCCTTAGGACCCTTAGGATGTCCTAACTTTCCTGCAACCAATATTTGGCCTTGGGGGCCTTACTCTTTCCAAACGCAAAATCTACAAATGATGGGGCATCATAGTCATACATTTCCCTGAATGAACTCATCTAGATGGACATGTGATGAGTGGTGTTGTAACAATTCTCCCCGAGATGCAACCATTTTATCCATGCTCGATGTTTTCCTAGCACATAGTTCCTCATGTACCCTTCTACCCATTTGTTCACTATCTCAGGTTTATCGTCTATTTGGGGGTGATATCTAATACTAGGTGTCAAATCCATCCCAGATAACTTGAATATATCTTGCCAAAATGCGCTGAGAAACCTGCTATCCTGATCACTGACTATGTTCCTCGAAAGACTGTGGAGTCTGAACACTTCCTTGAAGAAGATATATACCACTAGAGATATCATTGATCTCATGATTGACATACTCTCCCTCATTATCTGTTCGGAGGACTTTGATCTTCTTTCCAACTGTGTCTCAGCCAGGGCTTTGAAATCTTTGAAGTGTTGAAAGACCTCAGATTTTTGCATGAGAAAGTAGATCCATGTAAAACGTGAGAAATCATCAACAAAAATGAGAACAAACCTCTCTTTGTTGATGGATGGATGTGGGAAAGGACCCATAAGGTCACTATGGATTAGATCTAAAGGTGCAGAATCTCTTTGAGACTTTCCTTTATCGAATTTCTCTTGAGGGTGTTTTTTGAGAACACATCACTCACATACTCCCTTGGAGAAATGGATGTCTGGTAGAACATCAACCAATATTTGCTTGATAAGTTGTTGCATGTATCTAAAATTCAAATGTCCAAATCTTTTGTGCCATATCCTACTACTTTCATCAGCATCAGTAAGCAGTAAAGCAGAATCAGATTCAATGAATTCAAAAAATGTATATAATCTAGACTGATGATTTACCTCACCGGTAGAAACCTTGGAGTTGGTTTGCGTGTCATAGATGCCCACAACATTTTGTGTCAATATGACTTTATTTCCAGTGTTAGAATTCATCATATAATACATGTAAAGAAGGTTTATAGAAAGTTTGGGAACGTGCAACACATTCTCAAAGCTTCCATTGGTGAGTTCAATCCTTCCTTTGTTAGTGACTTCTTCAACAAAAGATTTGTCCCCCATCAGAATAAGAGGACCTTTGCATGCATCCAATGAATAATATAATGATTTTGATGCATCCATGTGATGTGATTCTTCTGAATCTACGATCCAAGCATTGAGAGAGGAGTTTATGGCAATCAAGGCATGGCTAGAATCATCTTTCTTGCGATTCAGATCTTCTGGATTCTTCTTCTTAGCACCCTTGGGGATGCAATCTCCAAGGTTGTTTTGCTGAAGCATTTGAGATATTAGATCTATTTATTTTTGCATGCATGCGGATTCCGGATGGAATCCTTTGTGACAGTACGTGCATTTCTCCCCTTTTCTTCCCTTTTCCCCTTTGGATCCGGAGGCATCGGTGAAGGGTTTTGTGTACCCTTCCTTCTTCGGATGTGCATGAGCTTTATTTTTGTCTTTATATTTGTATTTATAATATTTTTGGCTTCCATCTTTCACATTAAGTGCATGCGCCTTTGGGATTTTGATTTTGCCCATGTTGATGAGCTTGGTTTGCTTGTGTGTCAAGGATTCGATAAAGTCCTCAAGAGAAGGAATCTTCCAGGTGGCTCCAGAGGTGAATATGACATAATGTAATGTGGATACGAATACATAGAATTCAAGACCAATTTTGGAGAGAATGGCGAGAACCATTTGTTTCTCCTCCTTAGATTTATCAACCCCGCAAGCTTTGAGTTGCGACAATAAATCCTTGAATTTTGTAAAGAAATATTGGATATTGTTGAAGCTTTTTGGATCCAATGTGAGAAGTTACACCTCCAACATGTGTCCCCTCATCTCATTCTATTTTCTAAATATCCCTTCCAAGGTGGTCCAAGATTCATTGGGAGTCTTACAAGATGATATGTAAAAAAGGAGATCGGGAGAAATAAGACTGCAAATCGTTCTGAGTGCTTCATCCATCCAATTTAAGTACTTGGATTTTTCTATGGTTGATGTAGGGTTTGTATCTGTATTCAAGGTTAACCTGTACAATCCTCTGGTTCGGATATGAATTATTATTCTCTCCTTCCATGCAAATTAGTTGTAAGGTGTAAGAATGAATTGTTTTTGGAAATCCATCTTTCCGTTGTCTTCAATATTTTTTACTTGCAATTTTTTTTTTGGTGTAGCTTTTGCTTAGCAGTCCGTCGACTCTGATACCATGTAAATGTGTTGAACCTGCACATAATAGATTTAGCTACAAAACACTACACACATTTGCAGAGAGAAATTAAGAAAGAAGAAGAAGGAGAGAAAGAATGGAAGAATTCTCATTAACCGTTATGAATAATGAATAATTTACACATGATATACTTTGTATAATTCAATGAATGTGCACTGGAGGAAAACCAATGCACCATAGTGGTGGTCTAGAGTGATATGGACACACACAAACAGTTATGCGAGTGAACTGCCACCTAGTCTAGTCTCTCAGGAAGTTACGAGAGTGAACAGCCACCTAGCTGAGTTAACTAGTCAACTAGTCTTCAGTTAACTGACTGAACATAGTGTTATTAAACATTTATTTTTCTTTCAGAACCAAAACCTTCTTATCAAATGATGTTTTTTTCAAGATTAACATCTATGTCCTTAATGGAATGGAATCCACAATCTTCTCACTTGTTATTGTTATTAACCATTTTCATTTTTAAGAATCATAAAGTTTATCAAATGTTCTTTTTAAATATTAACACCCACTTTTCTTAATAAAATGGAGCCCACAATCCTCTACCTTCATCATTAACAAAAAAAAAAAAAAAAAAAAGTAACATGCACATTTCTTAATAAAATGGAGTCCACAATCCTCATCTTTTGTCATTATTTTTAGACAGTTTTCAAGCCCATAAACCCCATCTCTGGTAATAATGAGAAATCCAATTCTTTTAAACAACCATAACCTCTATTGTCATTATTATTTGACATTTTTTAAGCGCACAAGATGTTCCTCACTACCCACGAAGTAGGTTTACTATTTAGTTGTGTTTGCCCATATGGTATGTAGGTTTGATATTTATCTACTTTCTGCTTTTTCCAATAACATTTTTTAGTGGGTTTATTATTTCTCTCATTTATGCTTTTTTCCCATAGAGTTTCTCGGTAGGTTCACCATTTATATGATTTTTTCTTTCGCCCATAACATAGTTACCAACTTAACAAGAACTCTACAAAGTTCTCGTTTTTTGGGGGGTCACATTTTTTACCTCGTTTTTATAAATGGTGCTACCGGAAGCACCCCCCTCCCTTTTTAGGTGGTTTTTTGATATTTTAAAATTTTCGATCCACAATGTTTCCACATTATTTTTTTAAATGCTTATTTTTAATCTATTTTCTAATTTTTTTTTTATTATTCAACATTGTTTTTAGTCATTTTTCCATGCTTCTTTCAATCTTAAAAATATTTTTTACCATTTACTTTTTTGAAATTACGATTTTTCATATAATTGTGTCTTTTAATTAATTTATTGTTTCATACTTTTAAAATATAGTGGAAAACATCATTTTAACACATTGTTTACCTTTACTTCAATACATAGAAAATAATTGTAGTTAAATAACACTATTTTTGAATATTTAGCAAAAAAATATACATTTTGTAGCCATATATAATAAAAAACCTATACATTTTTGTACCTATTCATTTAAAATAACATGTCAAATTAAGCATTTTTATAGACATAATTGAACAAAAAAAAGTGAAAATTTTACAAAAAATTAACATTTTTTTTTTCCATATTTTTATACATTTAAAGTAAAAAAATGACAACATTTAATAAAATTTTCCCTAGTATAGTGATTCACATACAAATAAAAGGAAAAATAAAACAATAAAAAGTTTCATTATAAAACAACAATAGATACATATTCATTTTTATTTTAAAATCTTAAAGTCAAAACATTACAGTTATAGCTCATAAAAAATTTGCAAAATTGAGTATCGTCTTCAAGGGCATCACAAAACTAATCAACAATATCATGTTGATTTTTCAATAGGCTAGGTTAAGATGAATATTATTCCATTTTATCATTTAACCATAACCATAAATTTTGCAGCAATCAAGATCACAAGAAGAAGCACCATGCACAAGAACACAAAATGTATTCTGGGAAACCCTTCTCAACAAGGGAAGAAAACCCAGCCAAATCCTTTGTTATATTATTCAAGAGAAATACCTTCACCTCCAGGAAAGACCTAGCACACAAGAGGATGCTTAAACCCTAGAACTCTAGTGCCCAAGAGAGGTGTGCACTTTTTTCCAAAGAAGTGTACTTGCTGAAATTACCAAACTCACAAGTATGATATGATTCCACAATGGGGAATCATCCCTTACTTATATTAGACTTGTCAAATCAACAAAGGCGTCTTATTGGCTAAACAGGGTTGACCTCTATAAGTCACTTTATAATTTATTATTATTATTATTATTAACAATATTAATTATCATTTACATTTATTATCACATTAAGGTGGGGCTGACATGTACCCTTTACATAACAATTAGGGTTACAAGTAGGTCTGACTCTTGAACAACATATAGCAAAGGCTCTGATACACCCACTAGTGTTCATCCACTAGGGGCACATTCATAGAGATGTCATAGCTTTAGCTCACTGCATTACACAGAAGAACTAGATCTATACATGTTCACATGTGCTCATCCACAGGCACGCCCACTCATTAGATCGCCTTTCCCACTGGATATTCATCTAGAGTTCTTCTCACTCTCTGAATGGAGGAGGTCATCTCTACGTTCCTAGCTATGTCTCAGGCGAGAACCACATACCCTTCTCAGGGATTTCTCTCAAGTTTGTAAGCTAAGAGAAAGGCTTCACATAGTTGTAATGATCCACACCTCACAGGTTTGTAAGCTGGAGAATGTCTCACATAGATGCATTCATCAACACTCCCTCTCACATGGGGAGGCATTCTTCATAAATTCAGGTATCACATGAATGTACTATGAATTTTCTTTTTGGCTGAAGTCATTAATACTCCCTCTGAACTAAGAAGGCATTTTTCACCAAGTTAATCTGGTGAAGATGTCTATAATCTGCTCATGTGTAGGAAGGTACTGCAAGTGTACGATTTTCCTTTGCATCATATCTCTAATCTAAGGATATTGTATCTCATCGTGTTTTGATCCATCAGGAAACATTAGGTTCTCAAGGAGCTTTACACACGACTCTTGGTTATCATCATAGGATCCATCTCACAGTCAAGTAGATCTGTTCGAAGCTAGTGAAGCCACATTTCTTCGCACACTTGATGCTATTTACTCTGCCTCTGTAGTACTTAAGGTCACATAGTTTTATTTCCTGCTGTATCAAGAAGTCATGGCACATTTTATAGTAGAACATCAACCAGATTTTCTCTCTCGGTCCACTATACTTTTTCTCAGTCTGAATCGGCATATCCTACAAAATCAAGTTCATACTGGAGGTATATCTCAAGCCATATCTCAATACATGTTTTTTTGGTTGTTGTCTAAGCATATTCATTGCATGGCATGAATCAAGTCTGGTGTTAACTGGGTACACCAGTGATCCAATCGGATGTGGATCAGTCTCAGCTGAATCATCATGAACCTTCTTCTTTAAATCCATCATGGTGGATTTTGCATTCTGTTATACTTAACTTCTTTAATATTTTCACCGTATATCTTCCTTGACTCAGGAAAAATCTTATTAGTCCTCTGTCATACTTCTTGTCCCAAGAAGTAGTGCATCATACTTAGATTCTTCATCTCGAATTAGGAAGTCAAGGATTACTTTTTTTCAACCATAAGGATTTCTGGATAAGTCATCGAAATCAAGCTCTTATCACCAACATTGTTTATGATATAGGTTTGGATCAACAACACTCTTGTTGAAATCCAAACTCATCAAAAATCTATCTATCTAATATAATTTCCAACTCATGGATGGAAGTGCATTGGTTTTACTAGAACAAGTGTCTCATCATAGACAACTCCCTATGTTTGTTAGAAATCTATGGCTATAGATTTCGTTTTGTTTTTCTCGACACTTCCATCAGCTACATGCTTGATCTTATAGATCCTCTTGGGAGTTATCACGGACTTCCCTTCTGGTCTCTGAATAATATCTTATACATCATTTTGTAAGATATACTGGTATTCTTCTGTTATGGCATCTTGCCATACTTGTTCTCTTGTTGCTTATCTAAGACAAGGAAGCTCAACATCAATGAAGTAGCTCATGACTGAAGGATAGCTTGAAAATCTCTTTTGTTTTCTCGGAATGTGCCTTGAGAGGCTTGTTTAATTCTTTGCCTCTAGGTAGCCCTTTTATTTCCTACTGAACATATCAACCGGAACAACTAGATCAATTGGAATAATGTCTGTCTCCCTCTCAACTGTTGAAGGGGGAGAAAGATATTGTCTCACTGTTAATCTCCATCTGAGATTCTTTGGATTTTGAAAATCTATCTCTTCTTCAAGCGAAACATCATTTTTTCTTGTTCTTGTATGATGAACAAATTAAATATGGTTTGGACTCCTATACCAGGGATAATGGTCCAAATATTGAGAGCTTCCGTACTAGAAATAATATTCATCATTTATTTGAAAAATGAAATCAACTATAAAATTAGAGATCAATTGATTTACCTAGTTGTAGTCATGTCCTTTTAGAGGAAGTACTTCTCCTCTCTCTTCTCTTCACTCTTTTGAGGTGGATCTGGATCAATGTCAGTGATGGAAGCATATTTTCCTCCCTTCTTCCTACTTGGATAGTTTCTTGCAATGTGTCCATACTTGTCACATCTGAAGCACTGAATTTATGAATCATGTCTTCTTTGATAACTTGGATTGGATGAAGTCTTTTCACCCTTAAATGTTTGCCTGGAGTTTCTTTTGAATTTTCCTCCCTTCTTTGTATGAAGTGCAAGAGCATGATTTTCTTCTGAGGAATCTTCCAGTCCTCTATTTCTAAGTCTAAGTTCTTCTAGAGTGCAATATGTCCATAGACGCTCAAAGGTTGGTATATATTCTCTTCCATTAATACTCTAAATGAAAGGCTCCCATGATTTTGGAAGATTTTGGAAGACTTTGGAGAGTGGTTAAGACAAGTTCTCTATCAGACATGATTTCCCCAATGGTATCTAGATGTTCTTTAATCTCTGACAACTTCATAAAAAAGAGTGCAACTATGTCATCCTTCGTCATCTTGGTACTTTGAAGTTGGATCTTTAAGGTAAGAGCTCTAAGAGTGTTGTCACTTTCAAACATTCCTTTTAACGTTTTATACATATCATAGGTTGTGTTTAGATCAGCAATACGGGGTAAGAGGCCATCTCTTACTGAGTAGATGATTATTTTTCTTCCTTTGACATCTTCTTCTTTTCTTCTTTTCTTTTATATATCGGTATTTGTGTCTGGTAGAGTTTTAGTTGTTACATCCAAGAGATCATCTTTTTCAAGAGTGATTAGAAGCTTTGATTTCCAAGGGCTGAAGTTGCTTGCTCCATCAAGTCTATCTTCTACTAATTTTCTGTTCTTCATTTGATTTGTTTCTTTGAACACTTGTCGACTGGATTTTGAAAACTAATGATTAGGTTGAATTAGCAACCTTGGATTATTTGGGCTTATGACTGCCAATAATCAATTTGGTAGTATCATTGAGATGCTTTCTTATTCAAGAAAACGTTTCTTCAGAAACTCTAGAATTAATATTCTGTAGGAATTTTCAGTACCCTTGAAACCCTAGGTCCAAAAATCAAAATTTCTCGGAATTTCGTTTTGAAAGCTTCTGGAGATACGCTGGAAGAGGTCATACTCTTCTATGCCAAAATTATCCCCAGTGTCCAAGTATTAAGGGTTGAATCACCACTGAGAAGGAGGTCATACGGATTTTCTGGAAACCTTAGGAGGTTCGTACGGTTCCGCAGAAGATGAGAGATGGTTGATAAAATATTGTAGCTTGTGCATTGGGTTCTTCAAGACCTATGCTCTGAAACCATGTTGATTTTTCAATATGCTAGGTTAAGCATGAATATTATTCCATTTTATCATTTAACCATAACCATAAATGTTGTAGCAATCAAGAACACAAGAAGAAGCACCATGCACAAGAACACAAAATGTATCATGGGAAACCCTTCTCAATAAGGGAAGAAAACCAAGCCAAATACTTTGCTATATTATTCAAGAGAAATACCTTCACCTCCAAGAAATACCTAGCACACAAGAGGGTGCTTAAACCCTAGAACTCTAGCTCCCAAGAGAGGTGTGCACCTTTTTCCAAAGAATTGTACTTGTTGAAATTACCAAACTCACAAGTATGATATCATTCCACAATGGGGAATCATCCCTTACTTATATTAGACTTGTCAAATCAACAAAGGTGTCTTATTGGCTCAACAGAGTTGACCTCTCTAAGTCACTTTATAATTTATAATTATTATTATTATTATTAACAATATTAATTATCTTCTACATTTATTATCACATTAAGGTAGGTTCGACCTTTACCCTTTACATAACAATTAGGGTTACAGGTAGGTTTGACTCTTGAACAACATATAGCAAAGGATCTGATACACCCACTAGTGCTCATCCACTAGGGGCACATCCATAGGGATGTCA
>JASDQU010373885.1:92864-104249 GCA_032191745.1 Picea mariana | reverse complement strand
CGTTCCCATTTAAATGCTGAAGGGATGGTCACTGATGGGATGTATTAATGGTGCAGCCCGGCGTTTGCCCACATGTCTCGGCTCTGCAATGTGGCACCCCATCTGGGGGTTGTAGATCACTAGTGGCTAAGGTTTGGCACCGATCTTAGATGTCTGAGTCTTCTGAGGTGTGGGCCTCCCAACAGAAGTGTTCAATCCTCATTTCTACTCCTTGGTTTGCCAGGCAATTAGCTACCATGTTTGCTTCTCATTACACGTGGGAGGGTGTGATGCTGAGATTGGTTCTGAGGAGGCTACCAAAATCCTCTAGCAGCCCAGAGAGTCGCCAGCTGGGTGAGATTTTCAATGGATTTCCCCCATGGAGAATCTTGGTGATTAACTAAATAACAATTTGTGAGTCCCCCTCCAAGATAATCTTGTGATGGTGTCTGTCAGTAGCTGTTTGGAGACCCCGCAATAAGCTTGTTAGCTCTGTCACATTATTTGTTGTTTCTCCTAGGAATATTGCCACGAGACATAGAATCTCTCCATTGGAATTTTTGAGTGTTGCTCCATAGCCCGTTGGTCCCGGATTTCCTTTAGAATCCCCATCGAAGTTTATCTTTATGAAATTTGTTGGAGGGGGGGGTCCAGATGGTTGGACTAAGTTGTTGGTGCTTGGGCTTCTCTATTGTTAGTCGATTGATTAAATTGGGCTGCCAGCTTTGAAGAATGCAATGTTCCTCTGGGTTGTAGTTTAGGTCCTCTATTTTCCAGGATTTACTTATGATAGTTTCCTTGATTAGTGAAACTATTTTCTCCCAAGTTGTTTCTAGTGTGGAAKCTTTGGAGTGGAAGATTCGTTTGTTTCGTTCTTTCCATATTTTCCAGAGGATGAATCCTAGTAGGAGTTTCCAAATGTGGTTCAGTRGGGAGTTGTTGTAGGTGATARAGTCCCAATTCTCTATTGTGTCATTGATGYTGMTCCAGTGTTGATTGGATCGGTGCATTATTTGCGCTCCTTKGTCCCAAATMTGTCAGCTGAAGTGACATCCATTGAAAAGATGTTCTTTGGTTTCCTCTTGCTGGCAGCATAGGACACAGAAAGAGGGCCCAATAAAGCCTCTTTTTCTGAGTTTGTCCCAGGTTAGGATTTAGTTATGTACCACAAGCCATAGGAAGGTGGATACCTTAGGCCATAGAGTAGGGTTCCACACTTTGTTCCATATGTTCTCCTTGTTTTGGTTCTGGTGATTACCCTGTAGAAAGTAAGCTTCCCTGATTGAGAAAGTGCCAGCTGTGGAATACCCCCATCTGAGGATGTCCGGACCTTCTCTATTAGGTATTTTCCGGTGGTTAGCATAGAATTGCCAGTTCTGCAGATTGAGATTCTCGGGTACCCCTAGATCCTGACTAGAGGTTTTCCAATGGCGCCATTTATGTCATTGTTCCTCGGGTTTCCAGAGGTCTTTCACCCTTAAAGATGTATCCTGGTTGAGAGCTTGTTTGAGTGTGTTTAGCTCCTCCAGTTCATATAGGGGTTTGAATTGCTGCCATGAGTCTTGCCAGAACATGGCGCTTTCTCCATTTTGGACCTCCTAGAAAGCATGATTTTGAACCAGGGTACGATTTTGCCAAGCTGTGTTCCATATGTTGGAGCCCTGTAGTCGGTCATTGTGTCTAATAAGTTGATTATCTGGTGTGAGGGGGGCGTACTTATGCTTCCATATTTGCACCCAAATGGATGTTGGGGTTTTTAACCATCTCCACCAAATTTTGGCTCCCATTACTTGATTGAGTTTCCCTGAATCATGAAGTCCCAATCCTCCTGGGCTTTTTGGAGTGCAAATTTTGTCCCATCTTACTAGCGCCCATTTCTTGTTAGGTTGATGTCCATGCCAGAGGAAGTTTCGTTGGAGGTTCCTTATGGCTTTGATGACCTGTTTAGGAGCTGCTAGAGAGGTGAAGAGGTAAGTAGGAAGGGCTTGTAAGACGGATTTGAGGAGGACCAACCTGGAAGCGATGTTGAGTGGTCTGAAAGTCCAGTTGCTCAATCTGTTGGAGATGGAAAGAAGAAGTTTGTCCCAGGAGATGGATCTTGTTGTCGTGCCCATGAGAGGAACGCCTAAATAGTTGGACGGAAGGGAGCTCTTGGGTATTCCTAGGAGTCTAGAAATGTGGAGCTGGACAGATGTCGGGGTGTTGAAAAAGTAGAGTTTGGACTTGTCTAGGTTAAGAGACATGCCTGAAGCTTCTGTGAAGTCTGAGAGGATAGATTTGAGCTTGTTGGCCTCCTGGGCCGTTGGGGAGTTCAGTAAGAGGGTGTCATCGAAAAATTGACTATGAGAGGGCGTTGGATGGATATTGTGCAGAGGCAGGCCTTTGAGAGAGCCGTCTATGACTATCGATTTGATGTAACGTCCCAGGCCTTCTACCATAAGTACGAACAAGAAGGGAGAAAGGGGGTCCCCTTGTCTGATACCTATGGATGGTGAAAAAGGCCAGGTCAGGACCCCATTAACTAGAATGGAGAAAAAGGTTGAGGAAGTGAGATTTAAGATCCATTCCACCCAACGATGATCAAATCCAAAAGACTCTAGGACAGCCCGAAGGTACTGCCAGCTGGCTTTGTCAAAATCTTTTGAAAGGTCAAGTTTGATTAACATACCTTTAGTTCTTGATGTCTTGAGGGAGTGGATGACCTCGTGAGCCAGAATGAAGTTGTCCATGATTTGTCTTCCTTCTACGTATCCTGCTTGTTCCTTGGAGATGACATGGGTTAGTATGGGTTTAAGTCGATTGGCCACCACCTTTGTTATGATTTTGTAAATTACATTGCAGAGGGTGATGGGTCTGAACTTTTTAGGGTTTATGACCCGTTCCTCTTTCGGGATGAGGGTGATAAAGGTGGCATTAAGAGTCGGTAGAACTAGGCCTGATGCTCTTGATTCCTCTACTACCTCCCAAACTTCTTCCCTAACCAGGTCCCAGCAGTGGTGGAAAAAATCAGTGGTGAACCCATCCGGGCCGGGGGATTTTCCTAGGGGCATAGATTTTATAGCTTGGTCAACTTCCTCTTGGGTGATGGGCTGTGTTAGGGCTAGGTTTTGTTCTGGAGTTACCAGAGAGGGTATGTGTCTGGTGACCCTTTGGATGGTTTTCGTTCTGTCCTCCCTGGTTTCCATTAGAAGGTCCCAATAGTAGTTGGTCAGCTCTACCTCTATCTGAGAATGTTCTCTGATTGGATTGCCCTGGCTATCCTCTAAGTGGGTTATTTTGTTGATGTGGCGGCGGTGCACCATTGCTCTATGGAAGAATTTTGTTTTCTTTTCCCCTTCTTTGAGCCATTGTACCCTGGATTTTTGTTTCCACAAGATTTCCTCTTGACTTCTTCTCTCTTCTAATTGCGCTTGAAGCTTCTCCTCCTCTTTCATTAGTTCAGTGGTCCGAGATCCTGAGATGAAAATTTTTTGTATCTCCACAAGTTTATTTTCTATGTCCTATATGCTTTGGAATATGTTTCCAAAGGTGTTTTTGTTCCAGTGTTTCAGCAACTGCTTGAAGTTTTTGAGGCAATGCTGGAATTTGTACATGCTAGTGCCATGATCTATTTCCGCATGTGCCCACCAAGATTTTTCTAACTGATGGAAATCCAGGTGTGAGAGCTAGAATTTCTCGAAACGGAAGGGTTTTTATTTAGGTGTTGCTCCTGTTTCTAGATTAAAAACAAGAGGTCAGTGATCTGGCACAGCTTTTGGGAGAATAAGACTTTTCATATAAGGGCCTTCTTCCATTAATTCCTCAGCCACCAAGAAACGGTCCAGACGACAAGCAATGTGTTGGTTTCCCGATCTACGATTGGACCAGGTGAAGGTGTCGTTGTTATTTTCTATGTCTACTAGCTTTAGATGATCAATGAGGGTTTTGAACTTACCACTTTCTGGCTCAAGTCTCTTGCTGCCTCCTTTTTTTTCCTCCAGTGACAGGATCATGTTGAAGTCACCTTCTAAGATCCAGTTGTGTGTTGTCACCAAAGTTTTGATTAGTGCTAGCCGCTCCATGAGTTTATCTTTGTCCTGTTGGATTTGGGGGCCGTAAACATTTGTAATGGCCCCTTCCTGATTCGAGCCTGTGATCTCAAAGTGGGTCGTTATTGTACCTATAGTTGAGAAGGATTTGCTTAGAGTGATGTTGCCTGGGTTCCATAGAATAGCCAGACCCCCCCTGAGGCTCCTGTGGAGTATGTTATCATGGAGTTACATCCTCTCCAAATACGCTGGAAGATGGTTTCAGCTTCTTCCCCCACACATTTGGTTTCCTGTAACATTAGGATATCTGGGTTTTTTACTTTGATGCATTCTCGGAGGATCCTTTGTTTGGATCGACCATTGAGTCCTCTAATGTTCTAGGTAATGATCTTCATCATTAATAGGGTGGTGTTGGGTGGAGGTATCCCTCCGAGATCTTGTGTATCTGCCCTGAGTTTATCATAAGGTTGCCCGCCTCCTTGATGAGTTGTTGCATTGTTTTCCACCCCCTTCTTTTGTTCTCACAGAGTATTCTTTTCGAGCCTGAACCCGAGTCTGTGGCTATACCCAAGCGTGTTGCAGATCCTGCTGAGGAGTTAAGAAAGACCTTGTGTACCTTGCGTAGTTTTTCTTCAGGAAGGGTCTGCAGGTCCTNATAGGGTGGTGTTGGGTGGAGGTATCCCTCCGAGATCTTGTGGATCTGCCCTGAGTTTATCATAAGGTTGCCCGCCTCCTTGATGAGTTGTTGCATTGTTTTCCACCCCCTTCTTTTGTTCTCACAGAGTATTCTTTTCGAGCCTGAACCCGAGTCTGTGGCTATACCCAGGCGTGTTGCGGATCCTGCTGAGGAGTTAAGAAAGACCTTGTGTACCTTGCGTAGTTTTTCTTCAGGAAGGGTCTGCAGGTCCTTTTGATTTAGGGCCTCCTCGAGCTTTTCCAGATCTATGCCCGCTAGATCTGTGTCATCCATCTGCATTGGGGTGTCTCTATCCCCATCTCCCCTTTATTCTGCATAGATTTCACGATTTGGGCAAGGGGGGGGAGGGTTTTGGGTCTCCCCTTGGGCCTGTTGAGATTCCTTATGCAGATCTTAGATTTCCTCATCTTCTGGTAGCTGGTTCAGAATCTCATAGAAGTTTTTGGTCGAGATATTTTGTCTGGGATCTGGGGCCTGCTTCCTTGGAGGGTTTTTCTTTTTGGCCGTGACCGTGGTGAAGCCATCTTTCTGTATGGTATCATTTTCTTTGGTAGCTTGTTTAATCAGAGGGCAATCTCTGAAAAGGTGGCCATGCTCATGGAATCTTCTGTAATGAAAAGGGATGTGTTCATAGTCCAGTGTTTGTTGCCAGTCCTCATCCTAGTATTTCAGAGTTACAGCTCCTGGTAGGGCCTTAGAAATATTCATGTAGACACAGATCCTGGCGTATGAAGTGTATTTCCTCTGCCTTGTGGCTTCTGATGCTTTGACGTATTGACTCAGTGTGTTTCCTATGCCCATGAGAATCTCTTCCAGCCAGAAATCTTGTGGTAGGGAGTAAAGGTGGATCCATACAGGAGCCATCGTGAAATCCTCCTTGTCTAGGTTGAATCTTTCAGTCCAGAAATGCAAGAATAACCCTGCTGAGTTATAAAAGTATGGCATGTTCTCAAATATCATGTCTCTGTATTCTGGGTTGTACAAGATAATTGTGAAGAAACCTTTGGAACTAAGTTGGACCTCATAGTCTCCTTTGGGGTTCCACTAGTTTTTTATCCATTTTTTTAGATCTCTTTCTGAAGGCCATAGGCCCAGGAACTTGCCAATGAGGGTGTGTTCTCTCATGAATTGGGTATGTTCCCCTACTCTTGTTGAGATTATGAGGTATCTCGGCATTTTGTCCATTCTTGGAATGCATTTGCCTGGCTCCCACCCTCGAGGTTCTTTTGGATGGGACGTGCTAGCTTCTCTCTACATCTCCTTCCTGAGACCTTGTTCTCTAGCCAGAAGTTGGTCACGTAACTGCAACGGCGACTCAAACAAGGGGTGTTTTGCTCTGGTGCCTGAGCGGTCATTGGCAGTAATGTTTTTGTACGAGGGGGGTTTCCCCCTCTCTTCTGTACCCATTCTGGTGTGTCAGTAAAGGGCAGTTGACGTCCGCTAGCCACTAAAGGTTCATTGTGTCGTAGTCTGCAACTACCCTGCAGCAATCTATGTCGGGCTGAAACTAGGGTTTCGGCCGACTCTCTCCCTCCAATTCGTGTTTCTTCATGATGATGATATCCATCATTGATGACATTAAGAAAGGCAATGTAATTTTTTTTATTTTTTTTTTGTATCCTTTATTATTTTTAATGTCATATTTAATTTTATTTAACATGGAAATGTAATATTTTATTTTTACAAGATTTTTTTGAACGAATTTCACATATGTTAGTGGGGATTTACTCTACAGAGAAAAAAATTATGGATGTCATCAATGCTTTTAATATTGAAAAGACACAATAAGGAATGAAAAAGAAACAAAAATTAATAGAGATTGAAGCTGCAAGAGTAGAAAGAGAAGAACATGAAAGAAGAAAGAAAAGTCTTCATTCTATAAATCCTAAAAAGGTTACATTTGAAAATGAGGAAACTCTAAATGAAGATTTTGTTGAGATTAGTCCCAATGAGATTATCACTCCTTCTTGAAAAAAGAATAAACTAAATAAACACAAAAGAGCGATGGTCGATGATGATTCCATTCCTATTGATTATGAAGAAATAGTTGATTTAGATGAAACCCATTTAAATCATAAGAGGAAGAAAGAAAATGTTGTTGGTGATGAAGAAGCCATTGTTAGCTCTAAATATTATAATGAAATTCCTAAATGTAACAAAGAAATAATAACTCTGGGTGTTAATCTAGAGGATGGTATTATAAAAACAACACAAAATGACATTTGAAATAGATTGAGGATGGCGAACTTAGTTGATGATGGCCATACATTTCAGTTGAATGTGAAGCAGCTTTATAAACCCATAGAAGGGAAAGAAAAATATCAAATTAGAAAACTGCATCACTTTTATATTCACAATTTTTAAGCATTGATTAGGTACAATCCATATGCACATGTGGTTGAAAACCTAGTTCTTGTTGACCAAATGGAATTTCCCAGGAAAGAAGAATTCGATAGATCAAAAAAATTTGACTACAAATATTATGTGATTGGAGGAAATCTTTCTGCAAAGTCTAGAAGAGAATTGATGCAAAATATCCCAATAATCCTCTTTTTTAGACAGTCAAATGCATAACTTGTGTCGGTTTAACATATTCAAAAGCAAAGTTATTAAGATGAGATCATAACACAGATAATGAGCACATAATGTCCATGACTTGCATTCAAAGGGTGACATTTATCCATAATGAGTTTTATTAAATATGTCATGGGGATAAATCAAATGTTAATGCCAAGTTTTGAAAGTAATGTTGTATGGAAATAGACTTCCCAATTGATGATGAAAATGTAAAAGAAAAAATCGCAAATGAAGTGATGTATGTAGAGTTGTGGATAGTTATTTTCAATTGGAATTTAGAACTAGATAGGTATGGGATTTGATAGATGGGATCTTTTTCCTATGGGAAAATATTAGTATAAAAAATCAGAGAGTTAAGAAGGCTACACCATTAATATGTAGCACAAGTAAGACAGGTCTTGAAATCAAAAATCTGCCAGAAGATATGACTATAACACCTTGGAAAATGATACAAAGAGTGAAGGATGAGAAATTTATCATAGCTATATTATCACGTGTAAGGTCAGGTGAATTGTCAATGGAAGAAATGTGTGATGAATTTAAAAAGTAAGTTTGATGAGTTATTTTTATTTATGTTAGGACAAGAAAATTATTTTTTTCAGTTTAATATATCAATGTTCTAAGTATTTAAGTATATATATCATTATAACATTATTATTTTATTTATTTAGTCACAAGGTGTATATGAGAATACAAGAGGAAATGGTTGATATGTTGATGAAGAAAGTTGAGATGATGTTAAACTCAACTATCCATATTCAAGCTCTACAGCAGTATTGAAACAATTTTTTGTTGCATTCAAAAATGTATGTTGATTTATTACATTCATATTATTCGTTTGTAGGTTAATTTATTTCTATTTTAATAGTTATAGATATATAACTATATTTCTATTTTTTTCATTAAATATGTCAAAGAATAATGCGTATGGAGTACCTGAAACCTTCAAAAAATTTATTCAAAAATCCAAGTTTAAAGCAGAAAGAAGGAGACATGTTCAAACTGTTGAACTTGATGACACCCTTGATCACTACAATTGAAATGGGCTTGACATTGTTCAGTATAAAGTGATATTAGGTGATTGTGAACAAATTGAAATATTGTTCCTAAAAAAGAATACTCCCTAGTTATTGTAGATATCCCTCATGGTTATAATATCCAAAACATTGGATATGATATTGAGCCTTATATTTAACAAGATTTCAATAAAGTGGTTATGGGATTTTTGGAAGTCACGACATCACCTTTTTGGAGATTTATGGTTTTTCATTCAGACACACAACAAGGATTAGTACAATCAAACTTCAAGGGAAAAGAAAAGACAAGGATGCAGCTTATTTGGTAAGATATCAAAAACCACAAGAATTAATTAATTATCTTATAGATACATTTTCAAATGAAGAAGATTTTTTTTGGATTTATTCTTGGGTTCAAATAAGAATTATGATCTAGCATTTATGAAATCGTACTTCAATCTTATATTATTTTTAATTTATGTCTTTTTACAGTATTCAACTATTAGAAAAATAGGATCACAGAGCAATAAAATAAAACAAACGCGGAAATAAAACATAGAAGATACACAATAAAATAGAAACACAGATATACATGGTTCACCCAGTGTGGGCTACGTCCACCAGAGAAATTGTTAGTTCCTTCCTTTTTATTATCGATCAAAATGAAGGGATACAACCTATAGAACACCCATTGTAACTTCCTCCTATTTCTCTCTCAGTATCCTCTCTCATAATACAATATTCACAATAATACACAGCCACAATACAATTCCCTCATAATAAATGGTTGCCTTCTAGGGGAAAAAAACCCTAAAATAACTTATATTGTCATATATGTGACCTTATAATGAATGGTCCAAATTGACTACGAAATTACAATATTTTACAAGGAAAAGTTTCCCAAAATTTCTCTCAGGGGGCGCTTCCTCCAAATCCCCTACCTGGGGGGGGATACAAAAATTGTCGATGCCCCCCCCTAAACCCCCATGAAGACAGTTGTGGGGGGGAAATCCCCCCCACACCCACCCCCCGTTATGGAATGGGGTCCAAGCATGGTTGAAACAAACCTCTAAATCAGGAAGATAATCGAGCTCCACAAGCAACAATCTCCCACTTGGAATCTGATCACAAAAACTCCACTGTTGTTGTACTTGCTAGACCATACTCCACCTTGGACCTGGAAAAAATTTCATCTTCACCTTCATGCTTGAAGACCAACTGAAATTGAGCAGGAACTCAGTTTCTACATGTTTATTCCCCTTGTTAACATGTCTGCGGGATTCTGGCTAGTATGTATCTTTTCCAACTTCAAATGTCCATCTTCCAAGATGGATCGTATAAAATGGTACCTGTGTTTTTTATGATTAGTATATGAATGGAAGGTTGAGTTCTTTGCAATATGAATGGCACTCTCACTATCACAATACAACCTGTTATTCTCCTTCTTATTTCCCAATTCCTCCATAAACCTCTGTAACCAAATCATTTCTTTACTAGCCTATGTAGCAGCAACATACTCTTATTTTGTTGTTGAAAGTGAAACAACCTTTTGTAGTTTTGAAATCCAACTTATTGTTGTTCCACCAACAGTAAAAACATACCCTGTGGTGATCCTCCTTCTATCTTTATCACATGCCATATCTGAATCAACATATCCCTGTAGAATAGTGTTTGAACCTCCAAAACATAATGCATGAGTAGAAGTACCTCTCAAATACCTGAGAATCCACTTTATTCCCTCCCAATGTTCTTTACTTGGATTTTTCATATACCTTCTCACAACTCCCACTGCATGTGCAATATATGGTCTTGTGCAAACCATTGCATACATCAAGCTACCAACTGCTAATAAATAAGGGACCCTGGACATGTATTATATCTCCTCCTATGTCTTGGGACACATTTCCTTAGTTAATTTGAAATGGTTGGCCAAAGGTGTACTAATTGGTTTTTCATTCTGCATTCTAAACCTCTCCAAGACCTTCTCTATGTACTCACCCTAAGACAATGTCCATTTGTGATTTTTCCTGTCTCTTGTTATTCTCATACCAAGTATTTTCTTTGCAGCACCCAAATCCTTCTTCGCAAATGAANACCTCTGTAACCAAATCATTTCTTTACTAGCCTATGTAGCAGCAACATACTCTTATTTTGTTGTTGAAAGTGAAACAACCTTTTGTAGTTTTAAAATCCAACTTATTGTTGTTCCACCAACAGTAAAAACATACCCTGTGGTGATCCTCCTTCTATCTTTATCACATGCCATATCTGAATCAACATATCCCTGTAGAATAGTGTCTGAACCTCCAAAACATAATGCATGAGTAGAAGTACCTCTCAAATACCTGAGAATCCACTTTATTTCCTCCCAATGTTCTTTACTTGGATTTTTCATATACCTTCTCACAACTCCCACTGCATGTGAAATATATGGTCTTGTGCAAACCATTGCATACATCAAGCTATCAACTGCTAATGAATAAGGGACCCTGGACATGTATTATATCTCCTCCTATGTCTTGCGACACATTTCCTTAGTTAATTTGAAATGGTTGGCCAAAGGTGTACTAATTGGTTTTTCATTCTGCATTCTAAACCTCTCCAAGACCTTCTCTATGTACTCACCCTAAGACAATGTCCATTTGTGATTTTTCCTGTCTCTTGTTATTCTCATACCAAGGATTTTCTTTGCAGCACCCAAATCCTTCTTTGCAAATGAATTAGCTAATTTCTTCTTGAGCACATTTATATCCTGCATATTAGACCATGCAACAAACATGTTATCTACATACAATAGTAATATAATATAGCTTCCATTTTATATCCTTTTAAAATAAACACAGTGATCAAAATGACATCTACTATAACATTGTTCTGGCATAAGCCTTGGAGATTTCTTTAGGCCATACAAGCTCTTCTTCAACCTGCATACCAAATTTTTCTTCCCTTTGACCTCATACCCCTATGGTTGTTGCATATAAATCTCTTCCTCCAAATCCCCATGGAGAAAAGTTGTTTTAACATATAATTGTTCAAGATTCAAACCTTATACTACCACAAGACTTAAAATAGTCCTAATTGAAGTCAT
>JASDQU010373885.1:38271-51618 GCA_032191745.1 Picea mariana | reverse complement strand
TTGGTAGCAAATTGAATGGTGGTTTTCCCTCTTTAATGTATTAACCTAAACTTTCAAAAGAAAATTTTCAAGGTGGATGTATGCTTGCCTAAATAGATAAGTATATGTTTGCAAACTCTTATTCTATATCATTCCCTTCACACTGGCCTTATAATTCTATACAAAAAGTTATGGTGTTCCCTTAAACAGTAACCTTATGATTCCTCACATTAAGTTCTACACACTACACTTTTGTCAATGAGTAACCTTATGATTCCTCACATTAAGTTCTACACATTACACTTTTGTCAATGATCAATTGGAACTCCCCAAAAGAATGATAATGGAATTGTATGCAAATACAACCACAATTTCACATGTAGTTTTTTATAAAATATAATATTACAATAATAATATAACGTTTATATGATGCTACATATTTATGTATGAAACACTATTTTGACGCAATAGGATGCAATCACAATGCTCACATGTGACAATATTTTAGCAAAACTAAAATGATGCAAACCATAAAAAAATAATTCTAGTGTTTTTAGCATCATAAACTAAACACAAATTAAACAAAATTTTGACACAAATTCACGTCACATAATCTCACACACCAACCACAAAAATTGAAAATTATAAAATAAATTGTGGTAGCATAATAAACGATATTGTAGTAGTGATTATGTATTTATATCATGTTGTTTTATAAAAAACAAAATATCACAATGATACCTAAAATATGTTATAAAATAACAATGTAGATACTTTGACTAATATAATATATGTAGTTTTCACAATTGATAATGTTTCTTACAATGTAGATACTTTAACTAATATAATATATGTAGTTTTCACAATTGATAATGTTTCTTAATAAATTGGGGATTTTCATAATTTGAACTTCTAAATTAAATATATGTCACGAACATCCAAAATTGTTCTAATTTTAAAAAGCATTTTATCATGTATTCACTTTTGAATCACATAATTTGGATATTTCAATCAAAAGTTATGTACAATTTAATTTGATTTGTTTTCAACCTTTCTTTAAAATGGGTTTCCATGCTAACTTTGCACTTGCAATTACTTTACAATTTTTGCACCCATTCTCGTGGGAAAAAATTACTCTCGATGGTTTAAAAACTCTTTTTCCAATGAATTTATAATATTCAACCCTTCTTTAAAAGTAATTGATCTGCAATTCTATATGCAAAATTTAAAATGAAACAATAAAATAGATTGGCATAAGAATAAAAATGTTGCACAATACAAAATATGTAGAGAATGAAAGAGAACAATATTGGAATTGAGAAGTAAATGATCATATATTGTATTTTCAGCAAGAAGACACCCTTTTTATCAAACTAGATGACTTTTTGTTTACAGTAACAGCAAGAGACTTGTTTTTATTTATGTCTGACAAGCATTGTTTCCAATTATTACTGACTGACTTAACTAACCTTCTAACATAAATTATGGAGTGCCATTTCTTACTGGACTAACGAAGGCTTTTTATTAATTAACTACCTAACGGAACTAACATGTTAATTATTTGTTATGAAACTGTTATACGTCCTCATGCTGACTGGCAGGGAGATGGGCACCCTCTCTGGTGGCCCAATTCCTCCTTATTTAAATCTGAAAGCGTCCCCGCTTCCACCAGCGAATGAGGAAATTTGCACTACATTCTCTCCAATGCTTTCTTGAACTATGTCGGGATCGTATCTGAGTGGGCAGCAGTTGATGATGTTTTCCTCCAAATCAATGTTTGTCCCGCAAGAGCCACGGACGAGCTTCCGAGCAAAAGAACAATGGTGTGTGAATTTTATGAGGCCTCTGTTTTGCACGCCCTAAGGTAGTTGGTAATGCAGCGACTACCTAAAGATGGCACTGAGCAAAATTGTGGGTATAACGTTGTGCTAAGCGTCATTCTTGTTGTTGATGTGAAGACCCCACTCGGTATTGATCAATCAATGCTTCATTATCTGCCTCAACATTTCCCTTAAATACAAACTCCCTGGAAGAACAACAGGTGTGTCCAATACACTATATCTGATTAACTACTCCAACTAAGAAGGGATGCCTCTGCAGATGATTTTTCCCCGCTATACTGCATTTGTAAAAAAATTGTTTGGCTAAAGCTCTCTCAATAATCTATTTGGCAAAAGAGGAACTGCTAGGCAAAGTGTTATAATATGTTGACACTTATGTTGGAGTACATAACCTGTTGTCGAAGACTGTTGGAACAGAAACCTGTTTTGGCGTAAGAAATGTTGGAGATGCACAAGACAGAGATGAAGGTGGAGTAGGGCTTGAATTCAAAAGTTAGTCAGGTTGGCGTGCTATCACATCAGCGTCTTGGGGAGCGAGGTAGTATGAAGGGGCATTGGGCAAAGAGGCTTCCGAAATGAGATCAATGGTGTGCTCAATAGAGCAAGATGAGGGTAGTCTTGTGGGTTTCGGAAAGGCATTGGCAACCTCTGGGAGTGGGGGAGCCATGTCCTGAGGTGTTGGTTTAGTCAAATGGTCTAGTTTAATGGGGCGAACCAAACACAAGGAAACATATTTGTTCAGACTTGCTTAACGGTTGTTTGTCTGGTCAGAGGTTGTGCGGAGTAAGGGGTAGAGGAGGTGATAACATAGGTGCGTCCCTCATGTTGCATGTGGTATTTATGGAATTTAGCATGATAAACAGCATTCTAGGCCTGTGAGTAGGGGAGTCCAAGTAACAGGTCAACACAATCTAAAGAAGAAACATCACACACCACAATATCCCGGAAAGGGCTAACATCCAAGGTCATCGCACAGCACCGGGAGACAGTGAGGCAAGGGCCTTCCTTTTGTACCCATCCGAGCTAATATGGTTCAGAGTGCAGGTAGTCGGGAGTTGTAGGCGTTGGACCAAGTCCTGGGCAACGAAGTTCTTTTGGCTTCCATTGTCTAGGATGAGAGTAGGAAATTCGTGCTTAATTTGATAATTGTGGGTAATCATGGGCACAAGAGAGGTGTCGTGTTCATTAGTGGTCATCAAAATTAGAGATGGGTCAAGTTCTGTAGGATTTTTTAGAGAAACAACTTTAGGAGGTTCAAGGGAATCGGACTGAGCAACCTCTACAAAAAGAGTTTGGTTGGGGCGAAGGTTTTGAAGTGCCTGACAAATGGCAAAAGCATGCGAGTTGGTCTTGTGGAAGGTACACTAAGGTGTCATTCAAGGTGTGGAGGTGGCAGTAGGATAACCTGAGAAGGGCCAGTAGTAGAAGGGTCATATCCGGGTTGGGGTGAGCAGATTTGAGGAGCCATTTTACACTTGACGACCAAGGCCCGGAGAAAGGCCTTGTCCAAGGAAAAACACTCAAACAAATCAACTTCACAACAAATGCTTAGCAATAAGCCAGAATTGAACTTGACAATCAATACCTTTTCGGGATCAGTGATGTGGAGTTGGATGCGCGGTTTGCAGAAGATGTCGATGTGTCCCTGTACGGACTGATTGACCAGTTGTCGGAGCTGCAACCATCTAGAGAGGAGGTTATGGCGATAGCCCAGTGGGTAAAAGCGTGCTCTCTGAGATCCTCAGAATCCATCCCACGTTGTAATGTGTGGTGTTTGTGTCTCGACCGAGTCACCTCTATCCATGACCCGGAAATAAGTCTCCAGTTGAGTGTCCCACCACATCTGCGCAATTTCCTCAAGTTGCATACTAGCTCTCTGAAGCTTCATGTCTTTCGTCATCTCAAGACATGTATGGAAGTATGTGGAAAGACTGAAGCCATCGACATTCTTGCCATTCATTTGCCCGCAAACTTCGGTAATTGGAAGCGTGTATCGAGTTGCATGGGTGTTGGAGCTTTGTGTTGTTGCAGATGGAGTAGCTCCTCGAGAGCCATCGTTAAATCTCAAATTGGATCTGTGTCAGTGGATGGGGAATCCTCTGTAGATGGATCTCTTCACGACGGCATAGTTTTCATTCACCACGAATGTCGATCTGTCACTGGATGTTGGAGAATGGTGAAAGATGAACGTGTTGGAAGCCCTGAGGAGGGCGCACTGGAAGTCTTTAGAAGAACGTTTGGCTCTGAGAAAAAAAAATCGTTGGATGGCCTCTCTTCTAAATTTCGTGGTTTGAGCAGAAGTTGGCTTGGATCCAAGCTCTGATACCAATTGATCCGCAATTCTATATGCAAAATTTAAAATGCAACAACAGAAAAGACTGGCACAAGAATAAAAACATTTCACAATACAAACTATGCAAAGAATAAAAGAGAACAATAATGGATTTGAGAAGTAAATAACCATCTATTGTATTTTCAGCAAGAAAACACCCTTTTTTATCAAACTGGGCAATTTTTTGTTTACAGTGACAACAAGAGACTTGTTTTTATTTCTGATTGACAAGCATTGTTTCCAATTATCACTGACTTAACTGACCTTCTAACAGAAATTATGGAGCACTTTTTCTTACTGAACTGACGAAGGCTTTTTATTAATTAACTACCTGACAGAACTAACATGTTAATTATTTATTATGAAACTGTTATACGTCCTCATGCTGATTGGCAGGGAGATGGGCACCCTCTCTGTGGCCCAGTAATTTCCATCCTAACTTCATATTGACAATAATTCAATAATTTCCACACCAATTCTTGTAAAATACATGTGATAGTTAAAAAAATCATTTTTACAATGAATTTGATCATACTTAATTTGGAACTGTCCACAAGAGTTATACAGATGTTACAAATACCTGCTATTTCTTTATCATTCTTTAGATACATAAATTGTACAGGTTGTCTCTCCTATAATTCATGCTAAATCTTCTTAAATGACACCCTAAAACAGCATCTTTCAAATGAATTAGGATAAAAATATAAAATTGGAAAAAAACGACTTGTATTTTACAAAGAGCAAAACAAAGCTTATATTTACAAAGAGCAAATCAAAGTAAACTTAGTTAAATTCGGTGAATTAGGAAGACTGAATTTTGATCAACCAATAAAAAGTTTTACCCAAATTATAGAGCCCTAAATTTTTTGGCAATTATTGATAGCTAAATGAAAATTTTAACTTGTATGGACTATGATCCTAAAAATCTACACCAAATCTGCTAAAATTTTGATATATTAGCCTAATATCTCCCTCTTGCCAGCAAATCATGTTTCACCGAATTCAGATTTGAATAAAAAAAAGTGATGGCTGTGTCTCGATCCAAGAACCCACTTGCTCTAATACCAGCTGGTATAAACCAAATCATCCAAAACAGGCTGAGAAGCACTGACTATGCGAAATATAAGTGAAAAGCACAGCTCCAAYATATCGTACCAACACAACCCCAAAGAAATAAGAAAATAACTCCAAATAACCCTTAAAACTAACAATATGGAATAATCATATCCTTTGTGGGACTAATATGTATACTAATTCATCGGGCATTCAATGACCAACCTAGATGATTTATTTATTCGATTAGGTGCACATGTTTTAACTCTTAAAAAAACAGTAAGACAATCATCTTTAATTAATTTTTACTTAAAACAAAGCATTTTGAGGCCATGGTGAACACCAGAGTTTTAGGGCCTATTTATGTGACCTCTAATGAAAGAATTGCAAATCTGCCATTCAGTTACCAATTCTTGTGATTCTTAACTAAACCAAGCTTCTAACTCCATATATTTGTAAGACGCTGCATGTTTTTATAGCTATAGTTTCTTTTTTTAAGACCTAGGGGAATTGGTAACTGACAAGGATTACCTGGGTAAAACCCAGGTTCAAATCCAGTTGGCTGCCACTATAAACCCTAGGCTAGGTGCAATAGCCCACAAGCCACACCTAACAAGAAACTCAGGCCTCTACCTAGGGCTAAGACATCCCAAATGGGAGCACCCACCCTTTCAGCCAATGTCTTATTGGGGATTTGAACCTGGGTGGAGAGAGCGTGAAACTTACCCTCCAACCATTCGAGCTATTGCCCCTCAAACTTTATAGCTGTTGTTTCCTAATCAATGAATGACAAGACAAAATCAGGCATGCATGTGGGGGCTACTCAAAATGGAAGAAAAACTTCAGGAGTTTGAAGGTGCATTACCTCTACAAATCTGGAATGCAAAAAAAATATTAGATCAATTGCTAAAGAAAAGAACCCCAATTGTGTTTCAGCTCTTGTTTATAAAGAGGGGGAACTATTCATGAAAGTTCAATGTTCAATACCCAGCTGCGGATACAAAAAGCATAAAAAGTAAATGGAAAGTTTATACACACCCACAACAAAATATCCAATAATTCTTGCATATGTAGTAAAAATAATGAAAACAGCCAGTATCGTGCAATTATAGAATACGCTAGTAAAAAGATGATCCATAATAATTAGGACTGAAAAAGGCTAAAACTGACACATAACAAAATATTAGATCCACATTGAGAGTCAAACCTCAGTTTATCAATAAGGCAACCAACGTGTCAATGCTACCAATACTGTTGTCAAGACAAATAGTTACATCCATTACCATAAATCAATGCAACTTAAGTTTGGACTCTCAAAAAGGTGATGAGATCCCCACTGTAACCATTATGCTGTTCAAGGAACTGCCCAATAATCTCAGGTTACAAAATAAGATCAACATAGGGAACGAAATGACAATGGACAGCGAAGTGCCAAGAGAAAACAAGACTCTCAATGTTGTAATCCCAGAAATACAAATTCAACGCCATCCAAACCAACTCTGTGCATGTACTGTAACTGCAGAAGTATCGGAACAATTTTGTTAGTAAGTAGTGCAGTTCCAAGATGTATTGAATGTAATTGGAGGCATCCTTCAGCACAATGTGAAGTAGGTGGCCTTCATCAACAACCTTAGATGTCCTTTGTCTAGTACCTCAGAGATGTAACTAAATTTCCAATAGTACACAAGTGTGTATCCTGGTTGAACTAAATCACAGCTTTCTTATCAATATTTTGCTCGCAAAAATTCAGTAGACAGTGAAGGCATTTTACCTTGTACACAGTCAATCAGAGATTAATTACTTCTGGTTTATATGGACGCTCAACTTTTAGTCTTAGAATGAAATATTATCTAGCCCCGAAATGTTCTCATATCATGGCCCCACTTCAGCTAAATATCTTTCATATTCCAGTTCCACAGCTTTCTTCTGATATCCAGAAGATAAGAGGCTAGAAGACGATGGAGTACCCAAACCTCCCATTAATGAACCTCGTGATGGTGACTCGGAATATACACTGCCTGATGGAACTGATGGAGGTGCATAGCGCTGATATATAGAAATCCTGGCTTGGTTTGGAGAAAAATGGCTCATAGCATCAGCTGAATGGACATTTAGTTTTGACATCGAGGAATCATGCACATTGCCTAGCACTTGTTGAGATCTAGGTGGCCCTTGCACGCCGCTAGATGATTCTACAGAAGGCAGTGGTATCTGATATAGACCATGCGTGCAATATGAAGTAGCTGGCAGATTGTTGAAAGTACCTCCTTGCAAAGGACTGACACTATGGGATGGCATACCAGAACGGTTGTTATCAGAAAAGGGATTATAAGGAGATGATGATACAGTCCTAGTTGGAGGACTCCATGATGGCTGTCCATAATCACCAGAATGAACAGGCAATCTTGGTGGTTGTTGCTTATCAAAAGTGTAAAGACCTTCCGCAGGTCCCACCCCAGAGGCAGAAGGAGGCCATCGTACCATCCTTACAGCTAAAGTCTTGCCTTCCAACCTGTAGCCATTCATATGTGCAGTAGCTTGAGCAGCACAATGGATGTTATAAAATTTTACAAAACCGTAACCTTTGCTTGAACCGTTCACATGGTCCCTAATGACTTTGGCTTCAGCTATTCTACCAAAAGAAGAGAACAGCTTAATCAATTGTTCCTCTTCCATGGTAGGAGGCAGATATCCCACATATACATTTGAGTGATCAATTTCTTTACCATGATTGTGTTCAAAATGAGATCCCAAACCCATAGGGCTAAAGGAAGGACTGTCAGAACTAGATTCCACACCCACATGTGAAGAGTAGGGGCTGTATCCATGCGGACGAGAACCTTGTATGGAAAAGGTTCCAAATCCACCACCCTTCCTTATATCCGGTCCTATTCCAGCACTTCTATTTTCTGTATGTTCCAAACCTTCAGCTAACCATGACATATAATTGTCTCTAAGACCCAGTGGTTGTGTGGAATGTCCTGGAAGCCCAGACCCACTCTTTTCCATGGATACCTTACTTATCTCGGGTCCTATTCCATCTTTCCCACTTTCTGGGTGTTGCAAGCCTCCAGTTAACCATGACATATAATTGTCTGTAAGACCCAGTGATTGAGTGGACTGCCTTGGAAGCCCAGACCCACTATTTTCAACAGATACCTTCCTTATCTCAGGTCCTATTCCAGCCTTTACATTTTCTGGGTGTTCCAAGCCTCCAGCTAACCAAGACATATAAGTGTCTGTAGAAGCCAGTGCTTGAGAGGATTGTATTGGAAGCTCAGACCCCCTCTTTTCCATCAATACCCTCGTTACCTCATTTCCTATTCCAGCATTTCCATTTTGTGGGTGTTCCAATCCTCCAGCTTGAGCTAACCATGACATAGAATTGTCTGTAGGACCCAGTGGTTGAATAGGCTGTCTTTGAATCCCAGACCCACTCTTTTCCATAGATACTGCTGATTTCCCTGTTCCAAGTTCAAAGCATAAATCTTGGTCATTAGTAGTGTCCACTTTTGCACCCTGCAATGATATCCTCACTGGACAAGCGGCTTGCTTATGACCTTCCTTCCCACATAATCTACAAAGATCAAGTTTGAGTGTGCCATTAATTACTGCCAATTCTCGTAGTTGAGCCCATTTGTGTGCATTTTGTTTTTCATCTAAAGGCACAAGCAATTTTTCAACCATCCTGCAAGCCTCCTCTACAGAATTCTCATTATCTGCCTCTACTAAAACATGCAAATCATCATTGTCTGATGGGTCTGGCTTCAGATCTCGCCTCTGTAATTGACTATCCTTTCTGGATCCTCTCCCTCTTAGCACTATCTTAGCCCCAGTTTCTTGCTCCATTCTTTTCTGTGTATTACCACGGGGCCCAAGGATAAGCCCAACAAAGTTGTATCCCGGGTATTCTTTCACAGGTAAGTAAAGTTTCTTGTGGTGCTTATAGTGCTTAGAACATTTAGAGTCTGCAGGTGGCCTGAAAGCAGGGTTTTTCTCAATCAACCTTGCAATTATCATCTGTCTTTCCTTCAAGAGCTTTTCTTTGGCTCTAACCTCCTTTATATTTATTCCAATCGCCAAGTTGTTAAACTTAAATTGAGGCTCTGGTGATGGAGATCTTTCACCATCCCCTGATGCATCAATAACATTTCCAGTCTCAAGTCTCTTGTTGATAATTAAAAGCTTAATTCTTAGTTCCTGCAGATCAGGATCTTCATCAGCTAACTCCTTCATAAAATCTGGCAGTTTTATTTGCCCTAGCATTGAAATTTTTGGTTCTTCTGCAGCCCATCTTGACTTCTTCTTACCACCACATTCCCCTTCATTTGCTACTCCTCCCACCTCAGGCATAGGATCCCATCTGCTGCGCCTTCTTTTGCCAGAGCTTCCACCACTTTCATGTCTCTGAGTTGCCAGTTCACAATTTTGCTGATTTGCTGCTTCATCAGACAATTGTGAAGCGTCTGCACTCTCTAAACCTCCTTTTCCATTATTGACATTTTCTGGAATGTTTTCTGTCTTTGCTTTACTTGTGGGTGTTTCCAATGCATGAGGTGCAGCTTGATTGAAGGATGGCCATTTGTCCTGCAGACTGGCTATGTCTTCACTCTCAGAATGACAGCGGTGTTGCTGTTTTTTTGAACCATCATCCAAGTGGGAAGGACTTATTCCTCCAAGCTGGTCCATTTCAGTCATAGCTTTTGGAATTCCGGTGCTGCATATTTCAGTCAATGGCATCCAATGAATGAGGAAATCAAATTTTCTCCAATATCAGCAAGCAGAAAATATAATAAAAGAAGGAAAATATAAGACGCAAGCCAGTCTTGTCTTATAAAAGATTTGGTGTGCACAGATTTTTTCTAGTTTAATGAAAAAGCATTGGACTTAGGCTCAAAGTCATTGAAAAATAGAGCGGTTAAAAGGAACTTTACCTGTGATATAAATCAAACTTTCAACAACCCAACAATAGTGCAGTGGGAATCAAAGGAAGGAGTCAAACAGATGGGAGGAAATGATCAATGCAAGACAATTACAAGCATCCTTATATGTAGAGCAGGATTAGGCAATATTAAATCTCTGCCTTGTTTTGCACTTCGGGGTCGTTGGGTAACCAGAAATAAAATAATTTTCAAGGACAAAATCATCCCTGTTGGTCAAGCAGCCCACAAGATAAGGATTTGTTTTCAAGGAAGCTGGAAACCTCCCTCTATAAAAGCCCAAAGGGTCATCAGAGAAGTTCACATAAATCAGGAGTTTGCTTGGGGTTATTTCAATGGGGCTAGCCAAGGAACCCCAGGTATCTGCGGTGCAGGGGCTCTCCTTTTTCTCAATTCTCGCAATTATTTCCACTGGAAATTGTGTGCTGGCCATGGTTCCAATAATAGAGCTGAATTCTATGCTATCTGGATGCTTTTAGAACATGCAGTAGGCAGAGGATTGGAAAAACTCCAAGTCTTGGGAGATTCCAAAATGATCATAGATTGGGCCAAAGGGAACTGTAGAATCCAAAATATAAACTTATCTCCTATTATGAGCAGAGTCACAGAGACAAGAAGTCAGTTTTCAGAACTCTCTGTTAGCCACATCTACAGAGTATTAAATTCCAAGGCTGATAAGCTGTCAAAAGATGCCCTTTCATTGGAGGAAGGCACCGTCATTGAGCAGGAATTTAAAAACAATGTGCGGATCTCAGAATCAACAAAGTCCATCTCTTAAATTATTTCTGATATTGAGTGTCGGACTAAGGACACAGGTCGTCATTTTTCTGATGTTTAAAGAATCTCTGAAGGCTGTTTGTAACAGAAGATTGAGCTGTAAAGGGTTACCCTGCTTGTTCTTTTTTGCTTAATGATGGCAGAAGACTGTAACTGTGTCGATCAGGACTGTGAGGGGAGGCTTATGGCTACCTCTTTTTGGCTGTAGCCTTTCGTCTAAGTCTATGTATATTCTGATTTGGGAAAAAAAAGAACAGGATTAGGCACTGATAAATCTCTCATACAGTTGTACAAACACTTGTTAACTTTGATCAAAAAAAGGGTACGACTAACAAACATTTAGATGCATAATGTGCCTATGTTCTTGACATAAGTTTCCAGGAATTTCTCTCAGAAAAGAAGATAAACAGCAGAAGAAGAATAACTGCAAGCAGAACAATTGGATCAATCAATAAAAAGCTTATCTTATGACACCCTGAAACATCTTTCCAATGAATTAGGGCAAACTTCGTTTCAAAAAAGTTTTACTGAAATTATAGAGACTTAATATTTTTAGTAATTCTTGATGACTAAATGAAAAACTTTAAATGTATGGGGCTATAATCCTAAAAATCTACACCAAATCTGTTAAAATTTTGATATCTTAGCCTAAGGTGTAACACCCCAAGACCCAGCCCCAGTTGTAAATGTGAATATGTTTTATAGGCTGGTGAGCCAAGTTATTATAAGTCAGGAAGCTTATGTGTTGATTAGGCCAGAGAGCCTAGATGCTAAAAGGCCAGTGAGCCTATTTTTGTATATGTAAAACACTCATATCATTAATATAATTGTTAAATTTATAGCAGCTGCAAGAGCCATTCACCGGGAGGATGGCAAAGACCCTAGGGCCCCCAGTGCACTCCTGGGGTATTTGGTCTGGGACCAAACAGTCAGTGCCATGGCAAAAGACCCTTCTTAGGGCCCCCAGTATATGACCGGGGTTCTTATTCTAAGACTAAGCAGCTAAAGCCCCTAGATATGTCTAGGGCCCCTGGAAATGTCCAGGGTACCCATGCCTGAGGCATGGGTTGATCCATGGTCTTGTACCATGGTGGAAAATACCCTTGTGAGGGCCCCCAGTATACGACTGGGGTTCTTGGTGAAGAACCAAGCAGTAAAGACCCCTGAGAGGGGCCCCAGTATACGACTGGGGTTCTTGGTCTAGGACCAAGCAGTTAAAATCCCTAGATAAGCCTAGGGCCCCTGGAAATGTCCAGGGTACCCATGCATACGACATGGGTTGATCCTTGGTCTCTGACTTTGGTGGATAAGACCCCAGAAAAAGTTCTAGGGCTACTTGATCCTCTATCAAGTATTTTGATGGTACATGACCTTCCTTGTAGAAGGACATAACCACATGAGGGATAAGTCCCATATGCAGTGATGATAAAGTAATAAGGTCACCTTGAAAATGATTAAACTAGTATTGCCACTTTGGAAACCCTCCTTTGCCCACTCTTACCCTTGCATGTGTTGGTTTGGGGTTTTTGTTGTTTATCTAAGGGTTAAATAAAGTTTAATTTAAATGTTAATTATAACATGTTTAAATTATTTAATTTAAACATGTTATATATTTAATATTATTTTAATTTAAAATATATTTCTATTACACTAGCCTAACCTATAAATAAAACCCTCCCCCTACCCTTCAAATACACTTCTTGTATTACTTGCCTATAGTGTGAGCGTTGTTCTCTCCCTTGTTGTGGCCCTTATCTACTGCTATTGGAGTTCTGTCTAAGGTTTGCTGCGGCCCCATCTGTTGGTGAAGACTCTACTTACTGCGGCCCTTTTGCCTTTGCTGTCGATTTGGCTGAAGCACTCTCTTGCTACGGCCTACTTGGCATTGGATGTTGAGTTGATATAGCTATGGCTTCATTAGAGGACTGTGCTGAGGTGCGGCCTCCTTTCTATCTATTGATGGGTGGGGTATTTGAGGTGCAGCCTCCTCTATCTGCTGATGTGTGAGCTAACAGTGGTGCGGCCTCTCCTTGTGACTGATGTGTGGGCTAACAGTGGAGCGGCCTCTCCTTGTAACTGTTGTGTGAGCTAACTATGGTGCAACTCCTCCTTGGATGCTGCTGAGTTATCTACGACCTCTTCTGATTACTTCTGTTTGGAGTAACTGTGGTACAGTCCCTCTTCAAATGACTGCTGAGATATGACTATGGGTGTTGTCCTCTATTTCTGTTGTGGGGTGTTTGTTCTTGTGTCCAGACTATGACTCTTTCTTTGGCTATTGGCTTTCCTGTGTAAGGGGTTTTTGTCCATAACAATTATGTGTGAGGGTTTGCATGCATTCACCTACTGTTAGTGTGAGGGTTTGACAGTGAGAGGTCTTTGTGGCCCTATCCCTTTGATGGCAAGAAAGTTTCTTCATCTCTTG
>JASDQU010373885.1:16909-28217 GCA_032191745.1 Picea mariana | reverse complement strand
TCTGAGATTTACCTCTGGAACTATGAAGGAAGAGCTTAGCACACAAGTGAGTGTAAACCTCTGTGGTATGCTCAGATCTAGTTTAGGCTCATAGATCAACCACTTAGGGTTTGATCTCTGTCAAGGAGATCACAGGACAGTTTTGCCAAGAGAGAAAAAACCCAGGGAAAAGTGACAAACACCACAAACGGTTTGCTCAAATAGCAAACCCTTATATCAGCCACACACAGGGATGGATCTGGCTGCTAAAGAAAGTGTGGCAGCAATGAGAAGAATCCTGGAAGGACAGTCGCAGCCCACACTAGTTCCAAATCTATACATAGGGGTAGACAGCAGCCTACAGTAGAGGGCCAGCAGTTATATCACATGGATCTCACACAGAGAAAGGAGGGTCGGTTGCTTGAAATGAGCAGATCTTATGAGTGAAGGGTGGTTGGCTGCTTGGAAGAGGGTAGAACTGTATAGTAGGGTGGTCGGCTACTTATAAAAGGGTAGATCTGAGTAGTAACAGTGACCTAGCAGCAGTGATCAACTCAGCAAGAGAACAACCAGCAATATAACACTTAGAACCACCTTCCATCACAAAGAAATGTGAACCAAAACTTGAAAAGTCAATGAGGCCGCAGAACTAAGRAAGAAAATCACAAAGCTATCCGCCACTTAGATGCGGAGAGAGTATGTGTGTGTAGGAATAGTGAGGTAGGGTTCTAATTTATAGTTTTAGGCTAGGGCTTAGGTTAATAAAATATTAATTAATATAATGACATATTATTTAATATAAATATTAAATTAATATGTCACATTAAATATTAATTAATATTTTTAAATTAATCATTACAAAACCCTAAAACAAAATTAAAAACCCCACTCATACCCAAACTCAAAGAACCAAGGGTGAAGATCAATCAAGGGGTTTTCTTAGTGGCAAAACGTGTCCATATGAATCTCAAGGTGACCAATCACTTTATCATCAGTGCATAAGGGGGTACATCACACAATGTGGTCATGCCCATCTTCATAGTCTCTCCTAGGTCCTATGGACCATCCTGGGAGAGAGGAAGAGGATCACACATCAACACATCTTGGTATTACACCAAGATCTACCTGGTCAAAGACCAAGTTGTCCCAAAACACATCTGGGGTCTTATCCACCAAGGTACAAGACCAAGGATCAACCCATGCTTTAAGCATGAGTTCCCTGGAACACATCCAGGGGCCTTAGACACATCTAGGGACTTATATCAACCACCAAGAAACACATCCAAGGATCAATCCAAGCACAGGGAAAGGATTCCCTGGAACACATCCAGGGGCCCTAGAACACATCTAGGGTCTTATTGCTTGGTCCTAGACCAAGAACACAAGTCATCCACTGAGAGCCCTCACAAGGGTCTTTTGCCATGGCACTCACTGCTTGGTCTCATACCAAGAAACCCCAGGAGTGAGCTGGGGGCCCTAGTCCACAGCTAGGGTCTTATGCCATCCTCCAAAAGAATGGCTCTTGCAGTTGCATTAAATTCAACAAATATATACAAGACATCCAAATATCCTTAGATGCCCTACTTCAGGTTTGATCCCTGAGAAGACTCCTTCGAGAGTCTTGTCCTTCAAGATAGCATGTGGACACATGTTCTAAATATACACGACAGTGGAGGTAGCTTTTGCCCATAAAGAATTTGGCATATCCTAGTCAAACATCATGGCTTTCGCTGCCTCACAAATTGTCCTATTTTTCCTCTCAACAACACCATTTTGCTGAGGGTTATATGACACAGTCAACTGTCTCTTGATTCCTGCTTCCTTGCAGAAATCCTCAAATTGGAGAGATTCAAACTCTCCTCCATTGTCTGTTCTAAGGGTTCCGATGTGTTTCCCTATCTGTTTTTCAATAAAGGCTTTATACTCTTTGAACTTATCAAATGTGTCACTTTTCGCTTTAAGGAAATAGATCCAACATTTTCTTGAGTAATCATCAATAAAAATGACATAATACAAATAACCACTTAGTGAGGGAGATGACATGGGACCACATACATCAAAATGAACCAGATCTAAGATGCCCTGAGCTCTGTTGCCACTGCTAGGAAATGCTTTCTTTATATTTTTACCTAGCATGCATCCTTTACAAATTTCATTTTTACTAAGAGAAATAGAGGGCATGCCACATACCATATTCTACAAATCTGGAAGTGCTTTGTAATGAAGATGTCCAAGTCTTCTATGCCACAACTCGCTGGAGCTGGTTGCATCATGAGCTAATGCCTGAACTGACTGTCTTGTCACAACGTACAGTCCTCCTCTGCAAGTCCCAATAGGTTATGTTGTACTCAAGTGGCAATCTTTAGCCCACAAAAGTGCCTTCCTGTCCTTGAAGATCACCCAACATCCCTTGTCCTCAAGGGTTGCAACTGATAGTAGATTCTTCCTGAGCCTTGGAACATATAATGCTTCATCAACATGAAGCCTAGCCCCAGATTCCAATCTGAAGGAGATAGAGCCTACTCCCTCTATCTTGTAACATTTGTCRTCCCCAAGCTCAACCTGCTCTACAAAATATTTTGTCTTGAAATCTGAGAGGATCACTTTGTACCCTGTCATGTGCTTTGATGCACCACTGTCTACTAACCAAGTTTTCAACCCTGTGATAACTATACTGAATAAAGCAAAAACCAGGTAATATTCTTTTCTATTTTCTCCGTCATTGGGACTTTTATGATTTCTTTTGGATTCATCATCCTCAGCAGTTGAGGCATGATGTTTCCCTTTCCTTGAATTTTTCTTCCTATACCAGCAGTCTTTAGCAAAATGACCCAACTTATTGCAACTAAAGCATTTAATCTTAGATGTATCGATATTCTTGCCTTTGAACATACCTTTGGTGTTTGACTTCTTCTAAGAGCCTTTCTAGAAAGTGACCTTCTTCTTTCCCTTGAATCTTGATGCTAATGTTGAATGCTCTTCTTTGGTTGGCTCGCTCCTGGTAGCAGTGCGACTCTCCTCTTAGAGGCAATCATGCCATAGCCTCTCAAACGTGGGCTGAATTTCTCTCCCACTCACACTGGATAAGAAAGTCTCCCATGAAGAAGGAAGACCATCAAATATGGCCTGCACTAAGTCATCATCATCCACTGTGACACCTGTGACCAAAAGTTGATCTCTGATCTGAGCTATCCTGGAACAAAAAGATGCTATTGATTCACCTTTCTCCATCTTCAATTACTTAATCTTGTGCTTAAGTGTCCTCTTCTGACTTGGTGTATGTTTCTCATACAGATTTACCAAGGTATCCATACAGTCCTTGGCAGTCATTAACGAAGTCATTGCTGGCATTATAATGTCTTTGACTGAGTCAAAGATGATTCGCTTGGCCTTTGCTGGACTCTTCTTGAAGGTCGCTCTTCCTGCATTAGAGGTGGGTTCCTCCATCATTATGGTCACATATTGTTCAAGATAATGCTCCTGCAAGATATTCATTATCCTGAGCTTCCACACATTGAAGTTGGAAGCTCCTTCAAGCCTATCCTTGGCTCTAACAGAAATGGAGGATGCCATGGACCTCACGCTGGAAACTTGATCAAGCTCGCTTAGATCTATGTGTACCTGTTGTTGCACTTCAACAAGTTGTTTCATACCCTAAGCTCTGATACCATGTTAAATTATAGAGCTTGATATAATATGCGGATTATTTCTTTAAATTCTTCAACACTTTGATTCCAGCTTAATATATTTCAACAATACAGAACTATGTAGATCCACAAGCATAAACATGAACAACACATACCCTAGGGAAACCCTATACAGAGATAAAAACCCCAGCATATCAATCTCCTTTTATTGCAAATATAAAGTATGATCACTTACAAACATCCACCATGAAATTTTGCTCTTAAATGAGCTTGCCAATATGACTTTGACCTGACTGTATGACCTGTAGGTACAACAACACCTTGTTGTCCTTTCTCTGCTGAAATATACCAGCATGGTTACAAGTTGCTTGTTGTCCTTTTCTATTGTCTAGCACCAACACTGATATAGAAGCTTGTTGTCCTTTTCTAGGCTGATATACACCAACACAGTAGGTGTACTTTGTTGCCCTCTAACAGATAGATATGCAGCCTTCTTACTCTGATATATAGGTTGCCTTCTTATACTGATATATCAACTCACAACCTTCTACTCTTTCTCCCTCACACTGCATAACACAATGATTAGAATGAGGGTCGACTTATGCTTATAAAGGAGTGGACAGGAGAAGGAGAGGGCTCGAAAATAGAAACTTGTTTCCATGCTTCGACTTCAACTTGAAATAGATCTTGGACAAGAGACTTCACTTAGTTCAAATTTAAAACTAGACTTGAGACTTCAGTTACAACTCGCCCTTGACTTGGCAATGCATGTGAACTAACTCAACATGCATATGTCATGCATGCAACATGCAACTATGCAACTTTATGCAACTATGCAACTTATGCAACATTATGAAACTTTATGCAACTTTATGCAACTCGACTTTTACAACTTGACCTTTTACAACTTGAGTTTAACAACTCATTTAACTTGACTCTTATACATGGCAATTCGAATTTCTTCATGGTGGATAGTGTTACACGTGCCNTTATGCAACTTTATGCAACTTGACTTTTACAACTTGACCTTTTACAACTTGAGTTTAACAACTCATTTAACTTGACTCTTATACATGGCAATTCGAATTTCTTCATGGTGGATAGTGTTACACGTGCCAATGCACTAGATCAATACATTTACATCATTTGCAATATCAGGAAGATTGTTTGTTTCTAGCTCATAGGAATTTTAAGTTCAACCTAATTTTTGCTAGATGCCTTGACTTTTGCTCATGGCTCACAAGACTGAACCAGGCTCGCGGAGGTTGTACGTTCCCCCTGACTTTTGCACTAGTCTATCTATGTTCACAGAGGTTGTACGTTCCCCCTGACTTTTGCACTAGACTGTCTATGCTCACAGAGGTTGTACGTTCCCCTTGACTTTTGCATTAGACTTACATCTTGACTCACAAGATCACATAGCATCTCGTTCATCCTGACTTTTGGTTTGACTCACAGAGGTTGTACGTTCCCCCTGACTTTTGTCAATACCTCACAAGACTGGTTGATTCTCCAAATCTCCCTGGCTCGCCTCAGGGTGGTCCATATGGCCTCTCACTAGAGAATGACTGTCGATGCTGCCAAATTTAACAGGAGGCAGATATCCCACATATACAGTTGAGAGATCAATTTCTTTACCATGATCGTGTTCAAAATGAGATCCCAATCCCATATGGGAAAAGGAAGGACTGTCAAACCTGGATTCCACACCCACATGTCAAGGGTAGGGACTGTATTCATATGGTCAAAAATCTTCTACGGGAGAGGTCCCAAATCCATCACCCTTCGTTATCTCAGGTCCTATTCCAGCATTTCCATTTTCTGTGTGATCCAACCCTCCAGCGAACCATGACATATAATTGTCTATAAGACCCGGTGGTTTGAAGTCTGGACTGCTTTGGAAGCCCAGACCCACCCTTTTCTGTAGATATCTTCCTTATATTGGGTCCTATACCAGCATTTCCACTTTCTGGGTGTTGCAATCTTGCAGCTAAACATGACATATAATTGTCTGTAAGATCCAGTGGTTGAGTGGACTGTATTGAAAGTCCAGACCTACTCTTTTCCGCAGATGCCTTCCTTATCTCAGGTCCTATTCCAGCGCTTCCACTTTCTGAGTGTTGCAAGCCTCCACCTAACCATGACATATAATGTCTGTAAGACCCAGTGGTACACTTTCTGGGTGTTGCAAAACTTCAGCTAACCATGCCATATAATTGTCTGCCATACCCGATGGTTGACTGGAATTCCAGACCCACTGTTTTCCATAGATACCTCCCTTATATCAGGTCCTATTCCAGCACTTCCACTTTCTGGGTATTGCAAGCCTCCAGCTAACCATGACATATAATTGTCTGTAAGACCCGGTGGTACAGTGGATGGCCTTGGAAGCCCAAACTTACTCTCTTCTATAGATACCTTCCTTATATCAGGTCCTGTTCCAGCATTTCCATTTTCTAGGTGTTCCAAGGCTCAAGCCTCCAGCTAACCATGACATATAATTGTCTATAAGACCCAGTTGTTTACTGGACTGTCTTGGAAGCCCAGACCCACTCTTTTCCATAGATACCTTCCTTATCTCAGGTCCTATTCCAGCATTTCCATTTTCTAGATGTTCCAAGACTCATGCTAACCATGGCATATAATTGTCTGTAAAACGCAGTAGTTGAATGGATTGTCTTGCAAGCCCAGACACCCTCTTTTAAATAGATACCCTCATTATCTCGGGTCCCATTTCAACATTTCCATTTTCTGGGTGTTCCAAGCTTCCAGTTTGGGCTAACCATGACATACGATTTTCTGTAGGTCCCAGCGGTTGAATGGACTGTCTTGGAATCCCAGACCCACTTGTTTCCATAGATACTGTTGATCTCCCCGTTCCAACCATAAATCATGGTAATTAGCAGTATCCACTTTCATAAACTGATATGATACAATTTTAAACAGCTGATAGTTGAATGTTCATTACCACATATGTAACACATGAGACTCGAGACCACTTTTAAATGCTGACTGCCTCACTAGACAAGCGAATTACTTATGGCCTTTGCTGCCCACAGAATTTACAGCGATTATCTGTGACATTAATTTCTGCCAACTCCCTTACTCGCACATTTGTGTGCATTTCTCCCTTCCTCTATAGACAAACATTTTTTCAACCATCCTGCAAGCCTCCTCTAGAGAATCCGCATTATCTGCCTCTACCAAAACATGAAAGTCTTCATTGTTTGATGGGTCTGGCTTTGTTGAGATTATAGCAAGGAAGGTCTTCCATCATCATTACAGCGTCCTAGCATAATGGAGGACAATGAAACTTAGGCTAAGTCGATTAATTAAACGTTTTCCTAAGTCTAACTTAGGAAAAGAACCGTTGATTAATAATAAAATCTCAAATCTGCTGCATCGGTTTTCCCACCTTGGGTTTTTCAGGCAACTATTGTCCAAAAATAAGTGTGCACTTGCGATGTGAATGCTGTCTACTTTTACTTTCAGTTCCTGGTAATTTATTTCTGCTATGTATTTAATTTACTGTGAAGAAAAAAACCCTGAATTTGATTGGTTTAAAGTGTACTCGGTTTAGAAATTTCACATGGTATCAAAGCAAGATTGTTAAAGAGGCAGTATCACAAGTGGGTTTTCAAGATCCAACAGAAATCTGAAGTTTCAGGCACGGATCTAAGGTAGTCGTCATCTTCCCTTGCACCTAGGGTTCTGCGCTAGGGTTTCAGCTTAAAAAGAAAAGCAGAGGTAAGGTTTGAACTGTGAGGGTTTGAACATAACACTTTCATAAAATGGCCATGAGTTTGAGGGTGGAAGACAGGTTACAAGGGGCTTAGAATTACCCCAGCTGGAAAGAAAGGATGACAATGATATTGGAAGTCAATGATGTGTCAAAGCATGTCAGTGACAAGGCAGCAGCTCCCATAGGTGCAGCTGAATTGGTCATCTAGAAGAAGGATGAGGCTAAGGCCAAGAGCCTAATTCTTGATGGGATAAAGGACCATTTGGTCCCACATCTCTCAGGAAAAGTTGAGGAAAAAAACATGTGGAAAGACCTAAGTGACCTCTACCAAAACAAAAATGAGAACAGAGTGATGGCTCTGCGCAAGCAACTGTGTGGAACCAAGATGGCCAAAGGTGAGGGTGTAATACCTTAACTTACCAGGATAACACAAATCAGAGATGAACTTGCAGTAGTGGAAGAAAAGACTGAAGATCCTGAGCTGGTGCGTATTGCACTAGATGGCTTTACTAAGTCATGGGACATTTTTGTCCGTGGTGTGGTAGCTCGGGAGAAACTCCCTGATTGGCAGCGGCTGTGGAATGATTTTGTGCAGGAAGAGATTAGAATTGGTCAAGCAGGACCATCATCTTCAACTCATGTAGAGGAGGAAGAAGGCTTGGCCCTTGTAGGCAAAGCAAAGGGCAAGAAGAAGAGGAAAGGTGAAAGAAAAACATTGACTTCTCAAAAGTCAAGTGTTTCCAGTGTCACAAGATGAGGCACTTTGCATCACAGTGTCCAGAGAGAAAGAAGAAGAAGCCACGGATGGCAGCTTCAGCAGCAGTGGATGAGTTTGCCAAGTCATTTGAGTAGGATTTATGCTTCATAGCTTGTATGTCTAGTACAATTGTTTCAGACATGTGGTTTGTAAACAGTGGTGAATCTTGTCATATGATAGAACGCAAAGAGTGGTTTACTAGGCTACAGGAGGGAGGCGTAAATCTAGTCATTGAGTTAGGGGATGACAGGAGCTACAAGGCGCAAGGAGTTGGCACGGTCTCATTTCAGAGGGAGTCCAGGAAACCACTCTGTTTCAGTGATGTGTTATATGTTCCAGGGTTGACCAAGTACCTCATCTCAGTCTCTAGTCTTTAGGATAAGGTATATGAGGTCACTTTTCGTAAAGTAAAGGTGTTCATCAGACCAGGTGGGTCAGGTGAGAAGATGGACAGGATGATTGGGGTTCGAGAGGAGAAGGTCTACAGGTTACAAGTTCAGCCAAGGAGAGCATTAGCGAGTTTCACCACAGATATAGGTGAGTTGTGGCACAAGAGGATGGCACATATTCATTTTGGTGCTTTGGGGCATTTTAGGGAGGCAGTCACTGGACTGTCTAACATTACAGCTAAGAGGCATGACCCTTGCAAGGATTGTGCATTGGGCAAGTATGCCCGGAAACCCTTTCCATCTAGCGAGCACAGGTCCAAGGGAGTACTAGATCCCATACCTCTGACATATGTGGGCCGATGAGTGTGGAATCAGTGAGTGGCTCCAGATACTTTGTCTTGTTTATTGATGACTACTCCAGTAAGACTTGAATTTACTTTCTAAAGACCAAGGATGAGGTCTTTGGGAGGTTTCAGGAGTTTAGAGCCCTGGTGGAAACCAGACTGGCAGGAAGATTCGGGTCTTAAGATCAAATAATGGGGGAGAGTACACCTCCAAGGAGTTTGAGGATTATTGCACAGCAACAGGGATTAAGAAGGAACTCACGGTTCCTTACAATCCTCAACAGAATGGAGTTGGCCAAGAGAAAGAACATGACTATGGTTGGAGCAGCACAAGCTATGATTCATGATCAAGGACTGCCATTGTTCTTATGGGCAGAAGCAAGCAATGTTGCAGTATATTTGCAGAATAGGAATCCCCACACAGTTTTGGGGAAGCAAACACATGAGGAGACATTTTCAGGTACTAGGCCAGATGTGAGTCATATTCGCATCGGGGGCAGTGTATGTTACTGTCATGTCCCTTCAGAGATGAGGACGAAGATGGACCCTACATCGATGAAGGGGTTACTTGTTGGTTACAGTGAGGCTTCCAAAGCCTACAGGATCTATGTGCCTGCACATGGGAAGGTTATTGTGTGTAGAGATGTGCAGTTCGAGGAGGAACGTGCATTAAGGAGATCGAAGGATTTGCCAGCAAGTGTAGAGAACCAGCAGGGACAAAGCACAAGAGTCCAGGAGCAGGAGGCACAGAGTCAGAAGACAGGATCACAGGAGCAAACACAGGATACAGGTGTTTAGAGGGAGACTGCTAAACAGGATCATCAGGAGCGAGTTGATGAGGAGGAGCAGCAGCATGATTGAGTTCCCCCAAAGCAGATTACTAGGCCACGACCTAAGTGGTACAAGTCCATAGTCAATGATTCTAGGTTGGCAGGGCTTCCAGAGAGGGATTTCAGACGCAGCAAACCACCAAAGAGACTTGGATATATGGCATTGATGACTCAGCTCATTGATGTTGAGCCTTCCAGTTATGAGAGTGTTGCACGGCATAAGGTGTGGCAGGAGGCCATGATGGAGGAATATGCCTCCATTATGAAAAATGATGTATGGGAGGTAGTTCCGAGGCCAAAGGATAAAAAGGTGGTTGGATCCAAGTGGATCTACAAAGTTAAGTATGCAGCAGATGGAAGCGTGGACAAGTACAAAGCCCGCTCCGTGGCCAAGGGGTTTTCACAGCGAGAGGAGTTGATTACGAGGAGACTTTCGCTCCTGTGGCTAGGTATTCTCCAATCCGAACAGTCATTTCATTGGCAGCAGAGAAGGGCTGGCGCATTCATCAAATGGACGTGAAGACCGCCTTCCTCAATGGAATAGTTAAAGAGGAGGTATATGTTGAGCAGCCTGAGGGATTTGAGGTTGGTAGTAGAGAGACACATGTGTGCAGACTAAGGAGAGCCTTGTATGGGCTCAAGCAAGCACCTTGGGCATGGTACTCGAGGATTTATAGCTACTTGAGAGAGATGGGCTTCCAGTGGAGCGAGGCARATCAGAACCTGTATTTTTTTGCAGGGAAGGAGCCTCTTATACTGGTACTTTATGTAGATGACCTGTTTCTCATTGGAGATGAGCAATTGATAGCAGATTGCAAGGTCAACCTTGCAACAGAATKTGAAATGAAAGACCTTGGGTTGATGCACTATTTTCTAGGCTTGGAGGTTTGGCAGATGGACAGGCGCTTCTTCCTAGGACAGGRAAAGTATGCAATAGAGATTTTGCGCAGGYTCAAGATGATGGACTATAGGCCCATGTCTACATCTCTAGTTACAAACAAGAGGAAAATTGATGCATCAGATTCGAAGAYAGTAGACCCCACTTTCTATCGTCAATTGATTGGATCACTCACGTATTTGGTCAATACTCGACCAGATATCAGCTTTGCAGTAAACTCTTTGAGTCGGTTCATGGTGGACCCTCGAAGAGTACATTGGATTCCTGCAAAGCATGTGCTTTGTTATCTCAGAGGGACAGTGGAGTACGGGTTATAGTATGAGCTCAGTGGTGGAGTGAAATTAGCAGGTTTTACAGATGTTGATTGGGCAGGATGTGTAGAGGACAAAAAGAGTACTTTAGGTTGTTGCTTCAGCATTGGATCAGGCATTATTTCTTGGTTCAGCAGGAAGCAAAAATTAGTGGCATTGATCTCTGTCGAGGCAGAGTACATGGCAGCCAGTTTGGCAGCATGTGAGGCACTGTGGTTGAGGAAGTTACTTTTGGGCTTGTTCAGGCAAGAGCTAGAAGCTATTGTGATTCACTTTAACAACCAGAGTTGCATCAAGCTCTCTAAGAATCCAGTGTTTCATGATCGTAACAAGCACATCGATATCAAGTATCACTTCATTCAGGATTGTGTACAAAGAGGAGTCATAAGGCTTGATTACATACAGACTAAT
>JASDQU010373883.1:72752-85918 GCA_032191745.1 Picea mariana | reverse complement strand
CCCATCCCTTAAAAGGGCACTTAGGGGGTTGGATGTGTTACATCAAACTTTCACTATTGATTTCTTCTAAGCCTATAATTCCAAAGAGGATCAATCTCTTACTAATCTTAACAGTGACCCCTTACCCATTTCTTGTTGAATTTCTAAAGAAAGATTCATTAGAAGCGTTTTCTAATATATGCGGGGCACATTTAGTGGCTAATAATACCCTATTTATTCTCCTATTTGGAATCTCTTCTTTAGAGAAACCCTCCATTTTGCTCTCATCTTGTAATCTGATTTGATGAGCCTCTTAAGTTCTCAACATTTCTAGGACCTCCAATCTGCCTGATTAGGTGAGTTATTATTTGTTCATTTGCTTTATCCTTCTTTCTTGTTCCTGCCAATCACATTTTACCATACAACCTTCTTGTTGTTTTAGATGATTCAGCTTCAGTTCTTGTTTTCGTTGGATTGTCCTCACTGAAACTCTTTGTTTGAGAAGGCGCTACACTGCTTCTCCTCTGTTATTACAGGGTCAATGTCAAAATCCACAATTATCTCTTCCAAGATTTCAAATTGGTTACCTCTGGAATTGTTTCCCTACATCTATTTTCTTATCCCATTTCTTCTTACCCTTTAAATCTATGTTGATATTAGTGAATTCCTCCAGAGATTTCGCAATTTCTGGTACATTAGCCTCTTCGTGGCCAAACAGCAGTGTTTGTGGGATTGCCTACACCTCAAGGGGATTTGTTCATAATGTATCATCTGATTCCACTCCCTAAAAAATTGCTTCTCGATCCTCTGGATCGGAAAAAAGAAAAGGTATGAAGAAGCCTTTTGCACACAAGTGCAAATCAATATGACCATCAACATGCTATGTAGAAGCCAGCCATCTTCTGAGAATGTGTTTTGTTGGCCAAAGCCCAATAAATTGGAAATCAAGGCATGATTTTTCATGAACTCTTTGTTTTCCCAATAAGTTCTTGGGGAAACATGACCCTTGAATTTTTATCAGCAATGGAGAAGCATGCGTTTGGGTATATACAGATACCGCCAATGATTGAGTACTGAACCTGGAGCTCTTCATGACATACTTTCTTGTCCCATCTACTACTTATGTGAAAGGGAGGAGAAGAAGCCTTTTTTCACATAAGTATAGATCAATAAGACCCTTACCTGCCATGTAAAAGCCAGTGATCCTCCGATACTCTCTTCTTTTTGCCAAAGCCCAATAAATTGGAAAATTGTGCGGTGGGTTTTCATGAACTCTATCATAACCCAATTAGTTCTTGGGGAAATATCACCCTTGGATATTTATCAGCTTTTGGGAAGCATACATTTGGCATATAGAGATCCTGCTAATGGTGAAGTGCTGATGGGGAAATTCTTCATGACAGACTTTCTTGTCCCTTCTACTACCAATTTATATAAAAGATGGGATGGGCCTGCAGCTCCTCCCAACCTCACTGAGACAGCTGGCATGGACAGGCAGCAGGTAGAGACCCTCTGCAATTAATCATACTGACTAATTCCTTCCAGGTAGAGACCCTCTGCAATTAATCATGCTGACTAATTCCTTCCAAACCCTTGTTGTGTTGAGTGTTGAGATATGAAGTACAGTTCAGAATCGAACCTTACCCCGCGAAAACAGACATTTGGAAAACCTCCTTCACATTAAGCTTTTAAAGGTGTCCAATAAGAATGATTCATTCTTGATTAGCTTGTTCATAAAGGGAGCTCTCACAGAAACGTTCATCAATGAGTTTCATCTTTAAACCATCAATGCATGCTTAAATTTTAAATAAAGAATTGGGTACAAATAATTAAATATTGAGTGATATAATTACCAGCCTAGATTCATCTTAAACTCGGAGAGGGATCCAATGTTTAAGGTGTAAATTTTTATTATTATTATTTCATTCCATGTTAAGTTTTACATGGTGCTTGTAATTGTTTTTTAATTGAGCAGACTTTATTTTTATTGTTGTTTTTTTTATTGTAGCGTTATCTAACATAACATAACACTAACACCAACTCCTCAACATCTCCCCCATACTGGGCTGTAGAGCACCTTGCTACTCAGGGTGCAATCAAAAACTGTTTTCTTTTGAACTGGTGAAACTCAAGATTCAAACATAACTCGAGTACTTTAAAAACCACACTTTATGTGTCATGGGAGATGGGATCTACAATGAATGCTTACAAATTTTCTATTATCACAAAATAGTGGATTATGATTTTTCTTATAGCAGTCCCATGACCCATAGCACTCTCCAAATCACCATCAACAAAACAATACAACAAAACCACTGGACTCCAAGGAAAGTGAATGAGGAAAGACCATAACTGCACCTCTACAGGCCCTAAAGAGAAGGTAAACCCTTATTTGCATAGGCATCACAGCACACTTAGCACATTCGTCCAATAAACATAATCATGTAACACATGAGATCACAGACCGGAATAAAGGCCACTCTCTACTGCTCCTCAGATTACAATAAAACCCACTGATTTACACGTTATTTTCATTATACATTTAGATTTTACAGTCTGTCAAGAGTAAATGAGAACAATGTTTTTACATTAGATAGCAAGGAACAACTTGTAGTTGGAGTCACTTGCCTTCACAAAAAAATATTGCACAAAATCAAAATTAATCAACCCAAAATCTATTTTTAATTTATCATCCTATTGAAAAAACCAACCGCATCCTTATGTGGGTGAATTATGGTTTGACATTATTTATGGGAAATCATTATATGCTCAAATAAAATTGAGACAGACCTTCAGATACTCCAGACAAAATACAGAAATAGTAGAATATAGTCGAGTTAGTTCCAAACTTTGTGCAACACTGCAAAAATATCAATTCCAAGTTTTATAGAACTTGCTTTGATTTAACTGTCACTGAAAAGTGGCCTTCAAAAAAAGTATTTGTTGCAGCCAAAAGTCTCCATAGTCAGTAAAGCAGGTAGATATCTATAAGGTCGTTATTGACTAGTTCATATGTGAACAGCTTCATGGGTTTGAGCGTTTCACTGGAAGTAATTAAAACAATGCCATGGACAGCTAAAAAATTTCATTCCAAATTTTGTAGAACTTATTTTGATTTATCTGCCAGTGAGAAGTGACCCTTAAGACTTTTATTTGCTAAGTCAAAAGTTCCCAAGTCTCTCGTGATTGGGTCAATATTTCTAAAGTTGGTATTCACTAGTTCAAAAATATGAAACAGCTTGATGGATTGATTCATTCCTCCGCTGAAGATTAAGTATTGTAGGAGCTATACTATAAAACAATATTGCCTCTCTACACCTGTAGATATTAATGCTCTCTCAATAACAGTGGCATGCTTTAGGAAGGATTTCAAAATAAAATCAATATGCAGGGTGAGTTTTGGCATTTAACTCAAAAGGTTCAAATGAACAAGACAAGAATGCATGTGATGCTGTTAAATTGTTTGCCAAATCGAACAGCAGACACAAAACAAAGTGATATGCTCATTTCCAATAACACTGATAGAACAAATAGAATTGATGACTTTGTAATTGAGCTATACAATTTTTTATGGAATAGCCTTCTAGATTTATAGGGAAAAAAAATCTACATGCCCTGGAATGATCCCCCACACAGCATGGTACTCATAAGGTACTCAATTTTCCTTCAGAGAAGGGCAGTGGTGACAAGTGATATTTCATTTAGTCATTACCTGCTTCTCAGCAAAAGTCTGTAGCTACTCATTACCTGCTTCTTGGCAAATCTGCAGCCCAGATAGTTGAAAGCTTTGATGCAATCTGAGTAATAGTATTTCTAGTTGAAGCATCCATGAAACGCAGTGATGGGGCTTCTTGTAAGGCTGATAAAGTGTCCTTTTTGGCTTCAGGGGGTAGGTCCAGATAATCTGGACCATTACTTGCAGTCAAGTCAACAACCTGAAAGTCCAAAATAAGAAACATAAGTGAGCTTATATTTAAGAACACAAAACACTAAAGAATAAATATATAACACATTTCCTCTTCCAAGAATAGGTTTGATTAGATGAATGACCTGCTGAATCCAAGGGATTATTGAATCCAAGTATTTCTGCTTCATTAAGAACTGCATGATGGTTTGCAGCATTTCAACAATGGTCCCTTGTGACAAGTGTTCCAGGACAGGACCAGTCCGATTCATAAGCCTAATCAATAAGAGATCATCCCCAGGACAGAGGACCTCAACAAATGCTGAGTCTACATCTCCTGTACGCAGAAAGTCTACAGCACGTGTCCAAACACTCCAGAAAACAGTACTTCCATGTCTTGACTTGCTAGAAGAGAAATTTTCAGTGCTAGGGTCCAATGTGTTCGGTCTTGAATTTTCTTTTACAGATTCCAACTCCTCTGTTTTTCCATCCTTCCCCGCAACCCGTATAGCAGAGAGAGTAGCCTCATCCTTCGAGGCTTTCCAAACACTCCTTGCAGAGGGACCCTCACCAAACCTATTCCTGTCCAGTGATCCAGTCATTATTTGATCTCCTTTCGAGTTCTCTGATATAGGCCTTTGAGTGCTGTCTGAAATAGACTCAATACTCTCTTTCCTTGAAGCCCCTCTCATATCTGCCAAGGGGTTCACTATAAAACCACCATGCATGCCTTTATGCCTTCTATTCTCTGGGTTCTCTGTTGTTCCTCCAAATTTATTCAAGGATGACACGTCAGATGTTGCAATTCTTATGGCTCCATATCTTCCTTCACTTTTCCTCCAAAATTTGGAACTTAAAAAATCAGTACCAGGGAACTTACAACATGTACCCCTGCTACCTTCAATACTAGAAGTAGACAGCCTACCTGTTGATACAGCTAGATCCTGAGCCATTTCATCAACAGTCCGTTCTAAACCATGTACCCTTGATTCTAAGGATCGCATACCCTCTTGTGAGCTTCCTATAAAATTCTGGCAACAAAATAAAAACCCAACCCCAAAGTTGTCAATTACCAGCGATTTCAAGGACGAGACTGCAAAAGCAATTACGTCAAGGTGCATTTCACAAAACTCTAACTAGAACAGTGATAGTGCATTTCTATTTTCAAATGTTTGCCATCAGTATCATGGCATGCCCTCATGTGATTTTAGGTGAATTAAGAAAGCTATGATGTATATTCATTGCTCATGTTGCACAAGATACATAATCGTCAGACGTATAAGAATTGTATAGTCTGCATTGAAGGAAACTATCTTAAGAAAACAATGAAATATGAATGTATCGTCACAGCAGAAATGCTGTCCTCATATTCTGTTGAAAGAAGAGCCTAAAAACTTAATAGAAGAGGTTCCTGAGAAATGATATGCACAGGCAAACATTCAAAACAAGGCAACACGCAAGATATTGAAAGCTATTCAATAAAGAACACAGCTTGCAGGATGTGAAGGACCAAACATGTAGAGTAATGGTCGACCAGATAATGTGAAACTTTTTTCTTGTGAGAATTGCAAGCCACTCATGCATACTGATCCCAGACATAATGCAATGACAGATAGTTAGATCCAGAAAGAAGCATAACCATATTGTATGCAGAACAAGGGGCCAGGGAGCTTCAAAACAAGCATAATGCAGCATGTTGAAAAAGTATCCGCTAGATATCATCCAGGAGCAAGAACGATATTGAGGATAGAAAGGATAAAACATGCCAGTACATGGAGGATTACTAGAAAGGTGCTAGGCAAGGTTAGTGCAATAAAGTCTCTAGCCCCCATTCTCTAATTACTTTTGGGTCGTAAGCGCATGTAATATATTACCACCATGAAAAAGAAAGTTACTAAACCAGGAGTATAGACCAAAAGCAAGAGCCACAAAACAAATGCAAGGTTAGCTTACAGTGAAAATGACTGAAAAGATAGGCATGCAAATTAAAATAAAAGTACTCTGCAACATGTGCTTAAAGTCCATGTGATCAAATGGGCATTTTTGATAAACAAAGATTCAAATTGTACAATGAAGTCATGCATCCATGATTTGAATTTACCATACAATCCTGATGCTTCTATATCTACATTTTGTACCGAAAACTGGGTCAACCAAATTGCCATCATCTATTTGCAAAAACTGCAAATAAAACACATTCAGCAGCATGAGAATTGACAGTGATGACTATGGTTCACCTGTGATTGAATGGAAATCAGATACAAACTGAGGAGCAATGCCTGATATGTTGGAAAACATTTTGGAGGCTAGTAGCTGCCTAGGTTTCAAAATGATACTTAGTTGGTCGTAACTTTTGACATCTCCCAACTGAAAGGATCTTTAATCTGAAAATCAAGTATATAGCAAGGTACCTGAATAAGCTCCAACAAGCTGGATTGCTGGTTTTCAATCTGAAAAAGTTGTTTTCGAATCAGAGACAAATCATTTGCATCATGCCCATTGCACTGGTTTGTAGAACCATCGGTGCAAGTACTGTTGGTTTGCTGCTTTTCATTGGAAGAGACCTTGCCCATATGCTTTACACCCGAGGTTTGGTCGACCAAGATGCATTTCGTCTCAACATCTGAGGGTCTGGGAGTCTCCATTTTCTCTACTGTTGTTGAGTCTCGATATCCCCCAAGATTTGAATTTGAATCTCTCCTATCCCTCCCTTTAGTGGGGGCATTTGTATTGTAACTTTTGTCAAAATCTTCATTAAAAAAAACCTGTTTTGGTTGACTCTGTGGAATGTTTACCTCAATCTGCCAATCATTTACCTTTCTCCGACCCTTCTTAGGGAATAAGGAGGGACTTGTCTTTCTGTCAATGAGAGGAATTTTTTTCTCTATGCTACTAACTGAACTGGCATCAGGTGGAGATCTATTCACAGCAACGTTATTTTTCATCAAAGATACAGAATCAGGCTTAGAAGCATAGGAAGGCTTGCGACCCACTGTTAAATGGCCCTCATACATATTTTCTGCAAATTGCAAGCAAACTGCTCAAATAAGAACAGGCATTGATATCTAAAAAATAAAGGTGAATACTAATCATTCTGAGTTGACTGCAATAGTTGGAACTCTTTTTCTAAACCAATCTGTATCTCTATAAGAAAGMAGAGGAAGAGCAGCCACTAGCAAATCAGACTTAATCACATTGCTATKGTAATCTGAATAACAGAAAATTATAGAAAAACAAACATGTAATCTAACAAAAATGTCCCAAAAATTGTAAACATATCTGCTTCCAAAAGGCATAAAAACTAATGCATCAGAAAATCTACATACAAACCCCAAAATGTAGACAAATGTAGCCATTTGCAAAGCAATATGACTGCTAATGTCTACAAAAACACATTGGAAAATTACAAACAATTTCTGAAAAGATTATGAAAGACTAACATAATAGAAATTCACAAACAAACTACCTTCAAAAAGTTTATGCTCCCTACTAGCACAACCAAAAATCTGTGCTCAAATACAAGAATATTGGATAATCCCTGCCGGGAAAATCTGTACCATGTCACAACAAGCTATATGAAAAATTGCTTGGGGAATTCAATGATCCATTTACCTTTTACAGAAGATTCAGGTGATGGTAAATGCCCATCAGAATCCGGAACGCTCCTCCAAGCTTGTAAAGTCTGAATGACAGAATCGCGAACTGGTTTGACCTAATTCAAGATTTTCACATACCCAGTTCAAAACAAGAAAAACAGAGCAACAAAGGGAAGTAGCAATAAAAACCTAAACTACATTTCCAGCTCTGAAGTAGAAATTACAGATTATTACAGATATTGGCCATGATAAGAAGTTCCAGATGCCAATGAGCATGAAAAACCCAAAACAAATACTCAGAAAACAACGTCTATTCAACCATGATACGGGAAAAATAATCGAATTCAGCCATGATAAAAGGTTTGAGAGGGCCATGAGCAGGATATATCCAAAAATAAATAAAGGAAAAAGAATCAAGCCTTGATGTAAAGTTCAAGGGATCATGAAAATTCAAAAATAATAAAATAATAACAATGATGATAATAATCTAATGACAGCCCTACAAGGAGCAGGAAAAGCCAAGGTGCAAATAGGGTTCTATTGAGGAGCCAAGCCCTGTATCCGGGTCATGCCACCACCTGAATGGTTGGTGGTCGACTCCCACCAAGCTCTGCCAACTGGAGTGGCTTATGGAATTTGTCCTGAAATGCCACTGGGGCCATTGTCTGGTGGCTGGCGGGTCCCTTTCCCCAGAATATGGCTTGAAAAAATCTGCGCCAAGAAAGTATCTATCTAGAATGTGCATCCAAGGGAGGCATAATTCTCTCCCCCCTCTTCCCCTAATGGGAGCCTGCTGCAAGCCTTTCATCAGTATCCCCTTCTCAGGGAAGTGTTAATCTGAACTCTCCAAGCAAGCAAACCTCCTGCAATAGGAGGTCCTTCAAGGATGTTGAGTAATCTTCCATYGACCCTCGACCCTCGGGCAAGAAGATTCACGGCAGGCCTGGACATCCTCTCTTTTGCACTGAGCATAGTCTCATTTGGTCTTAGCATAGCTCATTTTCATGTAACCTTGCACATCTTTTAGCTAGCTTCCTTRATTTTTATCTGTCTTTGTTTACACCGCTTTAGGAGCTGCTATTGGCATATTGCACGCCCACTATTCACTGGCACTGGATGTTGTTTTTAGTCACATTGACCTACTTATTTTGGTCATTCATTGGACATTAATAACGTTATCTTGGCTTATCTATCTTGTGTAGAGAATATGGTTTCAACCCTGGCTCTGCAAATCTCATCTAACGAGGCCTGGACTAACATCAAATACTAGAAAGAAGATGTTTTGATCTGTCGTTGCAAAGGACTCTGGCCAAATGGCAACGCTCTTATGAATCGGATCACTTCCAACTAGTCAGAAGACATCTCAATAAGATTTCGTGCCAAGGGATTTTGTGTTTCATTTTGAAACCGTAGAAGATGGAGAAAAAAAATTGAAAAATACACCCCAATTCTAGGGTAGAGCAGGCCTCTTCTTGAGTTCCTAGATCCCGGAATTCAACCCAACTAGTGTGACTGTCTCCTCATCCCTACTTTGGGCAAGATTGCCAAATCTAACACTTCACCTCTGGAAAGAGGACGTCATGGAGAAAAAAGGCAACTTTGTAGCTAAAATTGATTATATTTATCTTTACTTTCTTTAATATAAATATTTAAGAAAATGTTGAGTATTTAATAATAAGTATTTAATTGCTTAATATAAATATTTAAGAAAATGTTAAGTATTTAATAATAAGTATTTAATTGCTTTTGGAAAAGTGGAGAAAATGTTCAAAATTCTTTTGGAAGTTGAAACCATTGTGATGGTTGGCATTTCAAAGCAGTCCATTAAAAATGAAGATTGTGATGAAGAAAAGCAGTAACAGAGATGAGAGCTCAAGGAAGCAGTCTGCTTGATAATCGGAGGAGGAGAAGGACATTGAGTTTGTTCCACAGAGAGTGAAGATTGTTGTTGAGACATAGTCATCTGCAAATTTCTTGTAAGTAATAATACACTAAATCTGCTTATAGCTCACCCTTTTGTATCGATTCCTCTTAATAAAATCCTCATCAAATTTGGTTTTCCTGTTTGGGGTTTTCATAAGAAAAAAAAAATCTATCTATTGTGCATTTGAATTTTGTTCTCTGTTGTATTTACTTGTTGTGTTCTTGTTCAATAGTTGCGCAAATTAGGATTATTACTTAATTTATTTTTTTATAGTGTCATTTCTATTGTATATACCAATGCTATAGCAATATTAAGCAATGCTTGAATGCCAATGCATTATGTAAATAAATGCTACAGGCAGTATATCAGTTGGAGACCAAATGTTAGTGCTTTGTGTAATTATAAGCGACAGCCAACATAACCTTTGGCTGTGTAAACTCTGCATACAACCCAGAGCTTCTTCATGCCCTCAATTCAAAGTGCAATGATAGCACTTACAGCTATTTATGTATGAGCATATTACGTTACATATTTAATATTTTATGGCTTTCGAAAGTTTGTGCATCTTGGTTATTACTTGAGGACGTGATGAGTGGACAAAAGTGTTGGGAGTAGAGTGTCAGGTTTGCATATCTAATATACAGAGTTTGTATTTAATTGGTTTTGGTGACAAACAGAGTAGCTAAGTATTGGAAATAAGAAGCCTGAACTCAGCTTGTTGAAGATTGTAAAGATATTACAATTCGGCAGTACTCAGGCTAGGTGCGATCTCCAGGTGATTTTGACAACTTAGATGTTCTTGGGTCGCGGTTTCTTAGTCAAAGGCTAGTCCCACAAGTCACAAACATGCTAGCAAACAAAAAATACGATAATTATTATATGTAAATGCAATGGTTTTTCTATTTTTTTTATTTGTATGTTTTGTTTTGAAATTCACATTCACTTTTCCAGAAATTATCAGAAAAAGACCAACGTCTGATAGGGTGTTCACATAGGGATTATTTTTCTGAGATTCCAGAAATTGATTGTTTTCGGACATTTTTAAGGCAGCTACCATAGAATTTTCCAATAAGTGCCGGAAAACTTATGTCCAACATTTATAAGATTCAGAAGGTGTCCCATAAGGATTATTTTTCCAATAAATTCCAAAAAAGAACCTTTTTCAAACACTATTTTACTGAAGCCACAGTGCAAGTTTTCCTACAGGAGAACTCATGTTCAACATTTATCTGATTCTGGCATTGGTCACTTTGACAGAAAAGTGAAAGTCAATTACAAAACAAAATAGGTTTCAGCAATAATCAGATTTACAATAAAAACAAATCAGATTTACAATAAAAACAAAGGTCACTTTGTCACGATTGCCTGAAAAAGAAAATCCAAAAATGATCGGAAAGTGAAGTGATTTTCTATGTGAACACAGCATCAAACATTGGTCTAGCATTGAGAAGAAAATGAGCAAAGTCTGAATTAGATAGCTGTCCGACATAACAGTCATTTTCTGATGACTGCCCAAAAAAGAAAAATCCAACAATGATCGCGAAGTGATTTGCTATATGAATATAGCATCAGACCTTGCTCCTGCATCGATCGGAAAATTTCCAATAGCTGAATCAGATAAATGTCGAACATAACAGTGACATTATGACCATTGCCATAAAAAGAAAAATCCAACAATGAGTCGAAAATGATTTGCTATATGAACACCAGATCAGACATTGGTCCAGCATTGATTATAAAATGACCAATGTCTGAATTGGATAAATGTTGGACATAATGGTCAATTTCTGACCACTGCCCGAAAAAGAAAACTCCAGCAATAATCAGTAAGTGTTTTTGCTATGTGAACACAGCATCAGACGTTACTCTGACATTGATCGGAAAATTACCAATGTCTGAATCGGATAAATGTCGGACATAAGTTCTCCCACAATTGTTGGAAGATTTTTATAGTAGCTGCCTTACACTTGTTGGAAGACTTTTACAGTAGCTGCCTTAAAATAGTGTCGGAAAACAATCATTTTCCAGAACTTATGAGAAAAATAATCCATGTGTAAACATCCTATCAGTTTTGAAATTTACTAGTTCATTTTGGTTCCTGTGGGATTGAAAAAGTTGGGATACTTCAACTTCGTTTCAGCGCATGAAGCCTAAAATAAAAATCAAAATCCAGCTGATACAATTCATTTCTACATATCCTTCAATTCCAAATTTCCGTTCACGAGGACCCCCACAATCACAAAAAACCAAAAACAAATCAGTAAAAATAAAAATTAATCACAATTTAAAAAATGCATCAGCTCAACCAGAATGAAAGGGGACGCACATGATCGATGACAACCTCAACAAAATTAAGATTGAGCAGCCCGTAGCATAAACAATTAAAACAAGAGCAGAGCCTAAATAAATACCAACCTTATCAAATCGACAGGATTCTAGAGAAGCAATGCAGGATGACTTGAAAGGCGAAAGCAGAGGAGGCACAATGTTCGACGCCATGCGACAGAAAGCCTCCGACGCAGCCTTTCTCGTGGCCCAATCGTTGCTCTGCAACGCCTCTTGCGCTGACGGAATGAGACCACTCAACGCCTGCTGCGTCGACGCCCCTCCCGCCTCCACTATGCTTCCGACCAAACACAATAATGCCGCTTTTCCCATAAAATTCTGATTCCCCAGAAGCTTCACAATCCTCGGCAGGAGCCTCTGAAGAAGCCCCGGCAGCTGAGGATCCGCAGCATTGTCAATGGCTCTAGAGAGGCACAACGCAGAGCCCACCTGCAAATAACGATTCTGCTCGCCGATAGCATCCAAGAAAGGCTTCACGAACGCGGAAATCGACGAATTCGAGCCTGCGATCCTCGACGCCATGACGCCGATTGCGTCGACGCAGGCATCGCGGACATTGGAATCGGGGTCCTTGAGGCGACGGACAACGCTGCCCACCATTCTTGGCAGGTGGGACGACAACGATTCGCCGTGGGCGTCGGCCATTGTGGCGAAGAGCTTCACGCATTCTTTCCTCACGGTGCTCTTCTGCTGCGAGTCTGTGTCATAGAGACACGACAAGAAGGGGCCGAAGGCATCCGAATTCAAGCTCCGGGCAATGCTCTCTAGCTCTTCTGAGGCAATCGTGTACGTGTCTCGATCTGATAACTTGTTGATTGCTGCGATTACTCGCTGTCTGAGCCGGTGCGTTGCCTGCTGGTGGCTCACCTGCTTGCCAATGCTGCTGCTGCTGCTTCTGCCCGATCGCGTCTGCGCCATTCTTTGTTTCAGCTCTCGATCGATGCCTTCTGAGCTGAAATCAATACTGTTAAACTAAAAATTAGCCATTCCAGGCCCAAATTAGCCTGGAGAATCTTTTGCAGGCGATGGATTTCGGGTTATTAAGAAAATGAGCATCAATTTTCTTGGCAACAGGTGCCTTCACCTTCTTGGCAGGCAGGCAGGCACAGAGCTTTGTAATCTGCTGGCCTCCATTAAGAGGGTGCGTTTTTCCGCGAAATCGTTAAACCAAATGCATCTTTTTGTCATCGTGTGGACTCTATATATAGTGCTGGACATCTGGACCGTAGCTAGAATTCTAATCTGCGTGGGCTCGGGAGTATTAAACAGTGCGCACCTACACCCCATCGACGGACGTACACAGGCCTTCATTTTCATCATGACCGTTGAATGCTCCGTCAATAGAAACGGGTACGTTACGTTAAATATCCTGCAGCTAACCCCAGGATTCAGAATTCGGTGGCTCAGAAATCCATCT
>JASDQU010373882.1:3727-26763 GCA_032191745.1 Picea mariana | reverse complement strand
CTCAACCATGTACTGACTCAAAGTGTTCACTTCAAAACATATGTCCAGCCTGGTGTTAACTAGGTACATCAAGGATCCAATCAACTGTCTGTACATCGTGGGATCCACCAAATCTGAAGATGAATCACTTAAGAGCTTCATATTCGTAACCATAGGTGTGACCATGGACTTGCAGTCCATCATCTCGAATCTCTGCAAGATCTCAACTGTATACTTTCCTTGGCTAAGGAAAATCTCATCTCTGTCACACCTCTAATCCCATCAAATCTAGATCCTTCATTTCAAAATTTGAAGTGAGTTCCCTCTTGCACCCATTTGTGAGATTCTCATCCCTTGTAAGAAACAGGTCATCCAATATGAAGGGGAAACCATCCCCAATCTCATCAAAATAACTGTCTGACATATCTTGCCCTGGGTGCCTACTTAAGCCTGTACAAACCTTTCTTCAATTTGTAGACATGAGACTCCTTATCATGTATCTTGTGGCTACAAGAGAAAGTGTCTCGTCATAATATTCTCCCTCTTTCTGGGAGAATCCTCTAGCCACAAATCTTACTTTGTACTTCTCTATGCTACTATTTGTAGCATGCTTGATCTTGTAGATCAACTTGGAAGAAACCATTGAATTCCCTATTGGTGTCGGAGCCACTTTCCACACATCATTCTTCATGATGGATTGATACTCTTCCATCATTGCATCCTTCCACACACTTTCTTCTTATCATCTTCCTCATAAGTTGAAGGTTCTAAATCAATTATCTTCCTCATCAGTTCCACATAGCAAGAAAAACATCTTTGGTCTCTTTCTCTCTCTGGAGCTGAGGCAAAATTCATATCCCAGTCCTTCTGACTGGCTGCCTCCTTTGTCACTGTAGAAAATTCTACTGAAACAAGGGAATCCTCCCAGGAGATCTCACATATTCTAGAAGTCTATGAAGCTACAATATAGTTTCCTCAACTCATTGCATCTATCTGTCAGTTTTGGAAGACATCTGTCTCTCTTCCATTTGAATATGAGGAGGAATATTCCTGAATGAAAGTCTCCAAGCCACTAACTCTCTCTGAGATCAGGCTCACTTTGAGTCTGCATGCTCCCTCTGAGTCTATATAATCTCCGGAGCCATTTTCTCCCTCTACATGTGATGACCTCCTCTGAAGTCTGATATCCTATGAACTGTCCTGGGGAGGCTGCTCCTCCCTACTGGATCTTGAGGGTTGACTCCCTATGAACTCAATCTCCATCTGATCTGGTACTTGGTGGGGTCGCATGCCTCACCAATGGTGGMGCCATCTACTTCTCCTCATGATATGGCTCATCAATTCCATATATCTGCATCCCCTTTGCATCTTGCGAAGTATCACGGGACCATGCTGGTCTCTTCATGGTCACTGCAACRATTCTGGGTAGGACCTTATGGCTCTTCTCACTCTTCCTGATGATCAGAAGAGTGATTAACTAAACTTAGAGGGATATGTACGGTCATCTTCAGAGCCTTCTTCTCCTTATAATAAATCTCCATATGAGAAACTCYGTTTCCCGCAAAAGTACCCTTCTTGCTAGAAGGTTTTGACTTTGTCCTCTTTTCCTTCATTACATGGATGTGTATGGTCATGCACACATTGACTCTATGTTTGGATAGTCTGCTCCATGTCTCATCTAGAGACCATCTAATATGTTGCCTCCTGCAACCGTCATTATAKCTCCCTCTCAGAGCTATCACTTGTGACCTGCCCAAAACAAGAGAAACAACAAGGAAAAACAACAGACACGAATAATATTATTATAATAAGAAAAATAATAAAAACAAGAACGAGAACAATCATCACAATAGTTCCTTCTCAGAGCTATCGCTTGTGAGCTGCCTGTAACAAGAGACAAAAAAAAAATCAATAACAAGAAATAAGAACAACACTCTTACAGTGTTGTGACCAATGGTAACTTTTCCGGAACAAGAAACAATAATAACAACATCTCCATGGAATTTACAAGATAACCTGCCTGGGACAAAGTCAACAACCAAGAACATCTCCTAGAGGAGATCAATTTATCTTGTAAACAAGTGCATCATTAATATTAAACAATGAACATTTACTTAATGATCATCATGCCAACAATATTGAAGTGTTATAAAACATTTGATAGAAATAATAGTAATAAAACTCTAAAGACTACTATTCTAGTTACAACACTTACTTAAGCTGTAGCAATATAAAATATCAAACCTGATATGCAAACCTTGGGTCTAGTTGTTGCTGTCCCATTTGAATTGTCATAAACTATAGGAGACATCGTCATTACTGCCTCCAACTCTTGGGATTCCTCTGAGTGCACTAGATCTAAGATCTCTTTGGATCTACTGTCAATGCTTCGATAAATATTCTTTTTCCAAGTGTACATTTCTTGCAAACACCCTCGTCTTATATACAAGTGCACCATCCATATTGTATTCTAATGTTCTCAACGAGCTTGAGAAAGAAAAAAATATGCAGTGAAAAATTGCATGTGCAATGACAAATCTTAGTAATGTGGAAAATCTCACAATCTTCCTTCCAGTGATTAAACTGTTTTGAAGGAAACATGCTCTGATACCATGTTAGATTTTCATTAGTTTCATTAACATTAGATTTACCATATCATTTTTATCTTCTTTTAACACTTAATAACCGTATACTGAAATATATAAGCAACAAATAAACAAGCACAAGAGGACGCAAATATTTATCCTGGGAAAACCCTAAATGGGGGAAAAACCCAACCAACTTTTCTTAGAGAGAATCTTTCCAATATTCCAAAACAACCATGAAAAAACTCTATTCACAAGAGAAAACCAACAATGAATAAACCCTGATAACACATACTTATCTTCTTCTTGTCAAACCCTAGCAAGGGTAGACAACTGAGCAACACCACAGAACTGGCACAAGATAGGCGCATCACTAGAGCAAGATAGAGCACTAGAGCACCACAAAATTGACACAACTAGTAACTGCATTTGCAATTGCAAATTCTACTACAACTGTAACTGCAACTACAACTGGCACGAAGCAACTGGGAAACACCAAACAACCTTAGCGAAACTCTTCTAGAGATAGCACACAAGATAAATCACGAAGAACCACCAAGAATATCCTTCCCCAAGTGGGGCACACTCCCCAAGAGAACCAAAAACCAAAAACAACGAAACTGTTGCAACTCCAATTGCAACTGCCTAGTGCACACTCTAGAAGGAGAATTGTCTCACTGTACAAATGCATTGACCCATACTTGTATTTATACTAATTTGGGCACTTGTCTAGGGCCAACTTCTTATTCTAGGTCTTCAAATTTACTTTATTATTTATGTGGGCCGACTTCTCTTCCTGAAAATTATATTTCCACTTTATTATTATTTCATGTGGGCCGACTTCTCTTATGTGGTCTTCTATTTGACTTTATTCTTTTCCGGGGTGTTTTTCAACTGTTCAATGGTCTTCCTTTGACTTCTTGGAATCTTATTCTTCTCTAAGAAAAGTTGTCCAGGAGGAAATACTTCCCGCGACTACTAAAACATAAACAATCTTTTGTGGCATGCTATATTTGGTCATATTAATTATGACAATCTCCGTTTGTTGAGAAAGAATGGTGTTTCTGGTTTTTCTACTATTCCTAGGAACTTGAAGCAATGCGATGCTTGTATCCTTGGAAAGCATAACAACCAACCATTTCATGATTCTATTTCCAGAGCATGTAGAAAACTTGAACTAATACATTCTGATTTGTGTGGCCCTATGCCTATTCCTTCTGCAAATGGAAATAGATATATCGTGACTTTTATTGATGATTACACTAGGATGTGTTGGGTGTACTTACTGAAAGAAAAATCACAAGCTTTTGAAACTTTTAAAAATTTTCATGTATGGATTCAAAATGAAGCTCAATCTCGTATTGACTTTCTTCCTATTGATAATGGAAGAGAATATACATCTAATGAATTTGAAATCTACCTTCGCCAACATGGGATCATGTATCAAACCACAGTTCCATACAATCCTCAACAAAATAGTGTAGCTAAAAGAATGAACCACTCCTAAATATGGTTCGTTCTATGATGGTTTTCAAGAATGTAAAATTGATGTTTTGGGCTGATGTTGTTCTATGTGTAGTTTATGTGAAAAATAAGTATCCATCTCATGCTCCTGAAAAACAAGACTCCTTATGAAATGTGGTATGGCGACATTTCTTCGGTGAGGCTATGGACGTGGAAGTTGGTGGACCCTCCATTTGGAACCAAACCAATCAACTGCAAGTGGGTATTCAAGGACAAGTACAAATCAGATGGCTCACTTAACAAGCACAAAGCAAGGCTCGTGGCAAAAGGATTTTCACAGAAATAAGGTGTTGGTTATGAGGAGACTTCTTCCCTCACAACAAAATGGGCTAGCATCCATACTTTATTTTTCATGGAAGTACAAAATGGATGTGTTACCTCTTCAGGAGGTACCCTACATTTTTCATTTGGTTACACCATTTTAAGCCCAAGGATGCAAGTCAAATCCTTTTAGGTCATGTGGAGGATTATGTATTATGGACTCTTAGACTTTTTAGTCAGCCACGATCTGTCTTTCTAGACTTCATCCCCACTTCCTTTCGTCCTAGACAATATTGGGGGACTTGAGATGAACCTATTAAGACACATGGTTTCATAGAGCCATCTTTCTATTGTATGGGTAATCACACACTGTAGGGCTTGTTCGCCCATGGTCGTGTGTACCTATGTCATTACCCACACGATCATTGTCTTATAGAGTCTGCATATGCATCTCTTGGCCATGGTGCATTTATCAGTTTTAGTTCTCAACATGGCAGTCTCACAAAATTTCATCATCTCATAGCTTTTGAGGCAATGCACAAATCTCGATGCACAGGTTCCAGGGGCCAAAAATATAACATGGGCTCAGATTGACCTTCATGATGTGTACTTGACATGCCACATCAAAAATTTGGAAAAAGGCCAAGTTATAAGTGAAAATCAATTGCCAAAAGATCATGTGGGTATGTTTTTGGGATAAACGTGGAAAAAGAGGGCCAATCATTGGCATGCAAAGATAAACTCAACAACAAAATACAAACAAATCATGCTTCAAACAAAACCCATGTGCCATAATTTATCCATCCGAAAAAGTTTACATGGTTTCGATTTCTGCAAAGCGAGGCTTAAAAGGCAATTAAAKAAAACTTATTAAAGATTAATTTAATGAAAGATTCACCCCTTTACACTCTAACCATGGACAAAGGCAAGAAACTCTTATATTAKGCTACTAAGAAACTCTTATATTAGTCAAACCTCTTAGTGACTAGATAGATTTTTAATGGGAAAAAATGATTAAAATCATTTTATTGTAAATGGTTTAGTCTCCAACATGTGGATGACTAACCAAAAATATTATWTTATGTGAGAGGGCCAAACTACTTGTTTAATGAAAAATTGTCTAAGACTAGCCTCTCCTCTCATTCAAGTTGTTGAAGAATTGTGAGATCATAATGTCATATTTTTGAACTTTYATCTCTTTAGTCTCGTGGATCGATTTTCACTATGCTTGTGTTTCTTGGTTAAGAGTTTTTGTGCTTTGTATCAAGATTGCTAGTGGGATTTGCAATAATCAATTGGATCAATCCATTGAGGGGCTACCTAGCCACATGGAAGAAGGGAACTAGACTCCTCGTCTCTTCCTCTTTCTTTGTTGGTGTTAGTGGTTCAAACCCAAGTGTTGGACAAACTTCCTTGTAAGTATCTTCAACCACGGTTGGTTCTCACTGTCACCAAAGTTGATCCCTTGGTTTGGAAACCATCCTTCAAGGATATTTCCTAGCAAACTCAAGAACAATCATCTTCTAAATAGAATTGAGGGCGATTAGTCCTTCGACTCCAAACCCAATATATAGGCATCTTCCAAAGCTGACTTAAGACAAGTTGTGGTCGTGACTTCTCAAAACAAGAGGTAATAAAAATGTAAAAAAGGTACAAAACTCACTTTCTTCAACCATCATCATTGAAAAATCCAAAATCTCTTTTCATTTTTGCTTTTATAAAATATTAAAAACACAAAAACATCTTACCCTAGCTTTGCATTTCAATTTTTATCTTTCAAGCTAGTAAATCTATTGGGGATTTTGCTTTAGAAAATTTCTCTACCCCAAAGATAAGTTTTCCCTTGGAATTTGTGATTCTAACATTGTATTTTACAAGGGTTTTAGTTGAGAAAGTGCGCAGATCTGCGTTATTACAACCAACTTATAACAATTATACTTCCACTTTTCTCTCTCATAAAGGGCGCTTTGGGAAGTTAAAATATCCCACAAACTCGTTAGCTCATTTCCATAATTGTTTTTAATCAGATATCATCATTTATTTATGGTTAGATCAACTAAATTTCAGCCCCAACAAGTGCCCTTGTTGGTTGAAATTTATCTCTGGGTTTTGATCTTGGGGGGATTTGAACCCCAAATCTGCATTGTCATTTCCAACGTGTTGGAAATCACATTTTGTTGTAGATCCAAGGCTCTATGGCATAAATAAACATTTATAACTTGTTGCCTTAACCTCCCAACCCACATATCTACTGATCTATAGTGTTTCTACACTTGTGGGGGGCCTAGAAAAGTCATCCTCTTTGTTGTTTTCTGGGTTTTGTTGTCATTTTGTAGATTCGATATATTTAAACAACAATGAAACACTCCATTTCCAACCACCTATTATAATTTCCACCAAGCAAATATTTCGGTAAAGTGGTAAGGATATCTACTTAATCATTTTCTATTTGTTTAGTGTCATATTTCTTGATATTTGGGTGAGTTTAGCTTGTTGGTCTAAGTTTATCATAAACCGACAATGGTTATTTAAATAATTAACTCTTACCTTCACCTAGTGTTTATCATAGGCACTGGTCTACTGAACCTTGTGGTGAAGTGTTGTTTATGGTAGCCTCCATAGTCCATTAGTGTAGGAGTTTGGCTAAAACAAGAAACGAGCAGATGATGTGGTGACATTTGGAAACCTACCTCTGTGGTACCACCCTAGCGACTCGAGGACCTTGACGGGCTTCTAGTTTGGTTGGTAATAGGATGAAAACTTCATCAAATGGTTATGAATACTGTTTTCTTGAATGGAGACTTGAAAGCGAATATTTTCATGTCTCAGCCATAAGGTTTCATTGTGAAGGGAAAAGTACAATAAGTATGCAAGCTCATCAAATCCTTGTATGGCTGAAAATAGGCACAACGAGCTAGCTATGAAAATCTAACCGAGCATCTTCTGAAATTGAATTTCTAGCACTACAATCTTGATGATGCAACTCTGTTTGTCAAGAAAATTGACAAAATTGTTGTATATCTTGTAGTATTAGTAGATGATTTGTTGATAGTAGGGACCACTGAAAGCTATATTGCATCCATAAAAAAAGATTTGAAGAAAGGCTTCAAGATGACTAGTATTTGGGCATTGAAGTGAGTCAAAGTCCAAAGTACGTATTCATCTCCCAAAAGAAGTATGTTGGAGAATTGTTGAACAAGTCTTGACTGAGTGTAATCCTGTTTCCACTCCAATGGAATAGAATTTAAAGCTCACATCAAATGAAGGGAATGAATTTGAGGATGCAATAAAGTACAGACAACTTGTGGGAAGTATCATCTACCTTACCACCACCAGACCAAATATTTCATTTATTGTTGGAATTCTTTCCACGTTCATGCAAAAACTTTGTGAAGGACATTGGTTTGTTGCAAAAAGAATTCTAAAATACTTGAAGGGAACTCAAGATTTGATACTCAAGTACTCTAAGGTGAATGGATTCAACCTAGTTAGATATTCTATTTTAGACTTTGTTGGGATAAACAAAATGGAGTGCCAAGTTCAGGTTATCTCAGGAGTCTTGGATCATCAACTGTCTCCTCAAGATCACACAAACAATTAGTTTCAATAGATTCCACAACAAAGATAGAATATGTGGCAACTGCAAAAGAAACAAAGGAGATTGAGTGGCTCAAGGAAATACTTGAATCTTTACAGGAGAAACAAGCGAATTCTACTCCTCTTCTAGTTGATAATACTTCTGCAATCAAGTTGGCCAAGAATTCTAGATTCCATGATTTAACTAAGCACATCAACATAAAGTATCACTTGATTTGATATCATGTAGAGGAAAAAAATATTCACTTGAGACATTGTTCAACAAATGAGCAAATTGCGGACATCTTCACCAAAGCGCTTGGACAAGAAAAAATTGAAAAGGTTAGACTGATGCTTGGATTCACAAACATCCTTTCGGATTAAAGGGGGGAATGTTAGACATGTAATCGTTGGGATTGCGTTACTTATGTAAAATTATTGTAAATATGAAGAGTTGTAGGTGATAGGAAGAGTCACTCGTTGGGGAAGACCAACAATCATCCATTTGTATATTTATTGAGCTTCATGTTAATGAATTAATCAAGTATGGAGTTGTAGTTTTTCCCATAGCTGATCTGTCAAAAGAGATAGGGTGAGAGTGGGAATCCCTTCTTTAGCTCCTTGAATACTTAAAGAAATTTGATGTTGATCCATTAATCAACACTGCAAAGGAGGCAATAATCACACACACACACACACACACACACACACACACACACACACACACACACACACACACTAAAACCACCATAGATCAATTTTAACTCTGATTATTTTAAGTCTAGTCTTGTTTTAACCCTAGAGATTTTCACTTCGATTTTTTTTTAATTAATCTATGTCTTAACATTGGAGCTTTCAAGTCCCCAAAGGTTGCCACCCTTTAATTCTTGGTCTTAAGACCGTGGACAACCAATTTTTCATGCTCTAAGGAGACTTGAGGTACAACGTCTTTCTTTCTTGCAATTGGTTATATGCAACATTGGTTGTCCCTTGCACCTTCATATGAGGGATCCTTTTATTCTATAAAGGCCATCCTTTTTCAATGTGTTTTGACCCTCCTTTCTCGCTATGCCTTTAAGGCCTCCCAAAGTTAACATGCGTAACTGTGGTATAAACATGCACATCCAATAGTAATTTCTAAACAAAGTAATAAAATCCTATGTAAACATTATATCTAACATCATCGCACAATACTTAATTGGGAAAAGAGACTCACTAAACGAAGTAATAAAATCCCATGTAAACATTATATCTAACATCCCCTCATAATATTTACTTCGGCAAAAGAGACACACTAGATGATGGTAGTGCAAAATGCTACTCCATTGCAAAAAAAGGAGAAAACAATGAAAACTTCCTTCAATCCACTATGCCTTTAAACTTCGTAAGCTTAGTTTGGTGTAAGGTCATTGAAAAATGTTTGCAGTTTGATCCTTTGATCTATAGAAATCTAGTTCATCTCTACACATAATTGAGAGAAAACAATTCATTTTCTTGTGTTGAAAGAGGAAATCGATCTCTTTGGACAAAAATACTGTAAATACGAAAACCTAATGCCACAAACTTCTTTGGAAGGGACAATGACTCTACAAGAACTTTAGTAAAGTGCAATGCTAAATCAGAGCCACATATCTAGTATTATAAAAAATTCACTTTGAAGTGGGTAATGGAACCATCAATAAAACCAACATCAAATGCATTAAGAGGATAGAGCATTGAAGATATCGATACAACACTCATACTTGTTGAGCAAAAAACTGTACTAACGGTTGAATTTCTGAATACTAGACTAGTTCACAATTGCAGTGAATAACTAGGATCTCAAGAAGATTAACCAAGAACAAATTACAAAACATAATTATGGCACTGCTCGTTTTTCCATAGGAAATGCTCTTTCATTTCCACCCAACCATAGGCATCCTTAAGTGCCATCCCCGAGCAGAGCGTAGTAGTTATCTCGGGTGTTGGAACACGTATAAATTCTAAGCCTTGAGCTTTACTTTATCCTTTTATTATAACTTAGACGTTGGTTTTCAAATGTTAAAATCAATTTCACTTTTAGTCTTAAGGCACACACGATACCCACCGTTGATCAAATTCCCCGTCAATCGAATGATCCCTTTTTCCCTCGAATTTTTGGAGCCGCCCGATTGTTAAAAAGTCAAGCCACTAGAGGTTGCTTCGGAGTTTTGCGCTTCGGGCATTTCGTCATGTCGCAACTTCAAGTATCGATACCCGAAAAGTGTTCGAAAAATCCTAGTCATAGTACACATATATCTTCCTAAAGTTTTGACACATCACTACAGGTAATGACCTATCGAAAGTTTAATAAAAGTTAACTTTCCAATACACGAAACAGTAAATTCCAAAAAGTTAAAACCCAATTAATTAAGCTAACCCTGATTAAAAGTTAATTAATAACTTTGCGCATTCGGAGTTCGGATATTAGCCATCTATCACATTCTGAATTCCCGAAGTCCGAACTTCTGAAATACCTTGAACACTAAGCAGGGTTAATTTAAATTAAAAAATAATTAATTGATGATTAATCACTTCACGGTTTCGGGTTTCGGGAATTCTATCACAAGTAACTGCCAAACCCCCGAAATTCAAAATCCCGAAAATACTTAAATAATAAACATGATCAATTAATATGTTAAATAAAATTATCTCACAATTGATTTTTCGCGAAATCACGATTTGAGAAATTTCAAACCTATTTTATCCAAATCCCCGATCGCGAACCTCCAATATTAATGGCATTAATTACGAATCAATGAAAATGATTTCAATGTAGATTGCAGGTTGCTGCCTAGATATTCTCATTAAGGTAAATGAATCTGTCGTCAGTAAAAGTATTCACAAATCAATACACTTAAGGTGAATATAGATACTAGATTTTGAATTCTATGTCCATTCTCGTAGAACAAGTAGTTTTATCAAACTAATAAGTTTACACGTTTCCCTGTAGCATGTAACACACTCTGAGCTTACTAATATCATGGCACCATGAAAGATGGCTAAAGGAGCTGGTGAGAGTGTGAACCCAAACACAGATGTTCTCTCAGACACCTCACCGAGAGCAATAGATACCGTGAAAAGTTGCACACATGTGTTTGATATTCTACAACACGAGTTGATAAACTACCCAGAGGATTCGGGCAACGAGGTGACTGAAACTCATGCGACAAATTTCAGGGATATAGCTCAATCAGAGTTGCACAAAATAGCCGCTCATCCGAGGCTCATGCCGTATAACGACATGATAGGTTGGGCCCTGGAGAATGTTGAAATTTCAACCAGGAGTATCTACAATTCACAGAAGGTGGATGTCCGGTCCTTTCGACCGTAGCATATACAGGTAATGTATAAATTATCCCCAGTTTTCAAATACAGTTACAATGCCGCTTTCCTAATGGATTTCGACAAAGAAGAATGCACACAATATGGAAAGAACTACCCTGGGTTAATCAAGGACTGGTGGGGACACCCTGAGAAATTCAGAGCACACACCCATGGAATATATGCCACAACATGATTAGACGCCCATATGATTTATGTGTCTATGATGTTGTGTATAATTTTCGGGAGGAAGGACTATGCTCATTTCTTGTTGGCATGGACACCAATTATGCATGAAGTGGCAGAAGGTTTTTCTTTCAACCGGGCCAAGATGTTATTAGATAATATGGCCAAGGAAATCACAGAGTATCAGTCGATGAAGGCCAAAGGGAAGCTTTCCCCTTTCTACATGTTGGCATACATTATGGATGCCATTTGTTTTATGACGCCTTTCCCTCTGATGAGATTGAGCTAGACCCCGACCAACGCTGAGCCCATACATTTCTATCACTCCAAGTTGTGGGAGGATAAAGCATGAGATTTCTTCTATGAAATCTGTCAGTATGTAGTGGTGCAGATTCATATCACCCTCTATGGTTGCCCACTTCCTAGGATTTCAGACATGATCATGGAAAACCTGGGGAAAATAGCAGAATGGTATATTGAGGAACATTTTTCCTACATCAGGGTTTTTGGGTGTTTAGTTCTCCCACATGCTTTACCAAAGATTTTACCAGATCAACTGGTGTGTCGAGACATAACATATCAAACTGTGACAGGGGGCATCAATAAAGAGTTAAAATAGGCCCAGAAAAAGGTATGGGCAACCTTCCCCCTTCAGGTTGTCATGTTCTTATTGTTAGATTTCGGCCACTCAAAAGTAGAGGCCGCAACCCTAGAGGACGCCAAGTTGGTTAATATTGAGTTCAAGAGGCATGATCCCCAGAAGATCATGGAAACCCACCTGGATCTATACAATCTAAAGAGATATGTACATGGATTTTCCCCACAGGATGAAATATTCCAAAGAGCCAGGTCGTACCAAGAAGTGTTGAGAAGAGTCTGAACTCTGGCTCCAGATCAATTAGCCAGTTTCTACAATTTCCAAAGGCATAGAAGAAGTAGTTTGCCTAAGGTCTTACAGGGAGAACCTCAGACATCTCCATCTACACAGGAAGTTACAACTCAGGGTTTGGAGGCAGGAAGTTCCAACGAACAGGAGACTTGGGAAGATCCGAAGAAAACTGAAGTTTTGACACAAAAAGTGGATACTACATTATTAAATCCACATGGTAATAAAGCAAAATCTCAATTTGAAGTATTGATAAAAAAGGGACAGGATAAAGCACTGTCCACACCAAATAAACCTACTACCAACATAGCAGAGCAACAACCGTCCACCAAGATAGGTAGCCCCATCATGTCATTAACACCTTTACAGTCAAGTCAAGGAAATCCAAATTCTGAAGTCATATTTATAGAGGACCTTACTCCAATTTCAGCCGAAGAAATGCCTCCTTCGGACTTCTTTTTCAGCAAGAAGAGGAGGGCCATAGTTAAAAGAGAAACACATTAAAAAGATGGTGTAACAGTCAAAAGGCAAAAGATGTTGTATGATGGACAGGGCCTAGATGATACATATTTCACTATGGAAATGGCAGGCTCATTGGGTGCCTTCGCCACGACCAATCAATGTTCAGTGGGAAATCTAGCAGAGCAACTGAAATGAAGAAATCTGTTGGTAAGGAAGTTGCAAGACCAGGTGACGACCATGGAATGAGAGGTGAGGAATTAGACGAATAAAGAGTTTGAACAAGTCAGAGCCTATGACAGACAATAGATTCAACAACTCAAAAACTAACCTTGATGAATTATATCAAAATTCACAGGCAAATAGAGAATTAGCCACTCAACAGGAAGAATTGATCAAGCAACTGCAAGCCAAAATAGACTTGGATGAAGGTATCACAGTGAAGATGGCAGCTTTCCAAGCTCAAGCACTAGAAGTACATGAAAATTTGGAATCATCCCAACTAGATATTTTTATGAAAGTAGAAGCCATTCATAATTGTTACTGGGTGGTATACCTCTCCCTAAATAACATTTACATTAAGAAAAGAGATGCCACTGTAGCTCAGACAAATTTTGAGGAGGATGTCTTATTAAAACTGAGAGATGATGTATGAGAGGTTTCTCGATTGTCTCTTTCTGAGCAAACCCGTGGCGACATCATTTTGAAGGCCTGGGAAACGAATCTAGCCGAAAGCAAAAKATTGGCCAAGGAAGTAAATAAAGCTTGTGAAGAAGCATCGTCTTCACTAGACAAAGGGATACTTGATGTTTAAGGAGATAGTATCCTTGAGGCCCTGGGGCAGATCGACATAGCAAAGAATCAACAAAATTCTAAGACAAGCAAAGAAGAGTCCCAAACAACCATCCAACAAATGAACCAAATTGACCTTACCCAAATAAACAAATGGATAGTAGATCCCATTTTGCAGCTACAAGCCACATCTTTAGAGTCGAAGAAGATACATGATATGTTACCTCATATAGAAAAGAAACTGTACATTTTTGAAGCAAATGAAGCAACATAACCTTCTGGGTTGGTAGTACAGTTCGTAAGTAGATGTATCCAGTGTGTCGAATATGGGAAAKATAGCACATATATAAAGAAGTAAGACAACTTGTACATACTACTCACACATGTCATGATCAGATGCCARCTATTTCCACGCTGAAGAAGAAGGAGAAGAAACGTCTCTACCAGCAGACGAAGAGACAGAGTAAATGCTAATGGAACCTTTCAGTTTTGCATATTGTAATATTTACTACTTCTAAATTATGAGAAGTCCAACCGTTAGGTTGAGACCATTTTGTATAAATATTTTTATGAAAGTAGAAGCCATTCATAATTGTTACTGGGTGGTATACCTCTCCCTAAATAACATTTACATTAAGAAAAGAGATGCCACTGTAGCTMAGACAAATTTTGAGGAGGATGTCTTATTAAAACTGAGAGATGATGTATGAGAGGTTTCTCGATTGTCTCTTTCTGAGCAAACCCGTGGCGACATCATTTTGAAGGCCTGGGAAACGAATCTAGCCGAAAGCAAAATATTGGCCAAGGAAGTAAATAAAGCTTGTGAAGAAGCATCGTCTTCACTAGACAAAGGGATACTTGATGTTTAAGGAGATAGTATCCTTGAGGCCCTGGGGCAGATCGACATAGCAAAGAATCAACAAAATTCTAAGACAAGCAAAGAAGAGTCCCAAACAACCATCCAACAAATGAACCAAATTGACCTTACCCAAATAAACAAATGGATAGTAGATCCCATTTTGCAGCTACAAGCCACATCTTTAGAGTCGAAGAAGATACATGATATGTTACCTCATATAGAAAAGAAACTGTACATTTTTGAAGCAAATGAAGCAACATAACCTTCTGGGTTGGTAGTACAGTTCGTAAGTAGATGTATCCAGTGTGTCGAATATGGGAAAKATAGCACATATATAAAGAAGTAAGACAACTTGTACATACTACTCACACATGTCATGATCAGATGCCARCTATTTCCACGCTGAAGAAGAAGGAGAAGAAACGTCTCTACCAGCAGACGAAGAGACAGAGTAAATGCTAATGGAACCTTTCAGTTTTGCATATTGTAATATTTACTACTTCTAAATTATGAGAAGTCCAACCGTTAGGTTGAGACCATTTTGTATAAATATTTTTATGAAAGTAGAAGCCATTCATAATTGTTACTGGGTGGTATACCTCTCCCTAAATAACATTTACATTAAGAAAAGAGATGCCACTGTAGCTMAGACAAATTTTGAGGAGGATGTCTTATTAAAACTGAGAGATGATGTATGAGAGGTTTCTCGATTGTCTCTTTCTGAGCAAACCCGTGGCGACATCATTTTGAAGGCCTGGGAAACGAATCTAGCCGAAAGCAAAAKATTGGCCAAGGAAGTAAATAAAGCTTGTGAAGAAGCATCGTCTTCACTAGACAAAGGGATACTTGATGTTTAAGGAGATAGTATCCTTGAGGCCCTGGGGCAGATCGACATAGCAAAGAATCAACAAAATTCTAAGACAAGCAAAGAAGAGTCCCAAACAACCATCCAACAAATGAACCAAATTGACCTTACCCAAATAAACAAATGGATAGTAGATCCCATTTTGCAGCTACAAGCCACATCTTTAGAGTCGAAGAAGATACATGATATGTTACCTCATATAGAAAAGAAACTGTACATTTTTGAAGCAAATGAAGCAACATAACCTTCTGGGTTGGTAGTACAGTTCGTAAGTAGATGTATCCAGTGTGTCGAATATGGGAAAKATAGCACATATATAAAGAAGTAAGACAACTTGTACATACTACTCACACATGTCATGATCAGATGCCARCTATTTCCACGCTGAAGAAGAAGGAGAAGAAACGTCTCTACCAGCAGACGAAGAGACAGAGTAAATGCTAATGGAACCTTTCAGTTTTGCATATTGTAATATTTACTACTTCTAAATTATGAGAAGTCCAACCGTTAGGTTGAGACCATTTTGTATAAATATTTTTATGAAAGTAGAAGCCATTCATAATTGTTACTGGGTGGTATACCTCTCCCTAAATAACATTTACATTAAGAAAAGAGATGCCACTGTAGCTMAGACAAATTTTGAGGAGGATGTCTTATTAAAACTGAGAGATGATGTATGAGAGGTTTCTCGATTGTCTCTTTCTGAGCAAACCCGTGGCGACATCATTTTGAAGGCCTGGGAAACGAATCTAGCCGAAAGCAAAAKATTGGCCAAGGAAGTAAATAAAGCTTGTGAAGAAGCATCGTCTTCACTAGACAAAGGGATACTTGATGTTTAAGGAGATAGTATCCTTGAGGCCCTGGGGCAGATCGACATAGCAAAGAATCAACAAAATTCTAAGACAAGCAAAGAAGAGTCCCAAACAACCATCCAACAAATGAACCAAATTGACCTTACCCAAATAAACAAATGGATAGTAGATCCCATTTTGCAGCTACAAGCCACATCTTTAGAGTCGAAGAAGATACATGATATGTTACCTCATATAGAAAAGAAACTGTACATTTTTGAAGCAAATGAAGCAACATAACCTTCTGGGTTGGTAGTACAGTTCGTAAGTAGATGTATCCAGTGTGTCGAATATGGGAAAGATAGCACATATATAAAGAAGTAAGACAACTTGTACATACTACTCACACATGTCATGATCAGATGCCAACTATTTCCACGCTGAAGAAGAAGGAGAAGAAACGTCTCTACCAGCAGACGAAGAGACAGAGTAAATGCTAATGGAACCTTTCAGTTTTGCATATTGTAATATTTACTACTTCTAAATTATGAGAAGTCCAACCGTTAGGTTGAGACCATTTTGTATAAATACAATGATTGAAGACTTATTTTAGGCTGCTTCTTGCCGATTGTAACAGAGAAAACTCTCCTTATAGAGAATTAATACAAGTGCAAACATAGATTCCAAGTTTTGTTAAATCTGGGTTATGTGTTTCTTTGTTTTCCCATTTCTCAACATTTCTTTATGTATTCCTTAATAAATGTTTGATTTCAATTTAGTACAACTACTACTGCAATCTTATATGTATCAGTAATTTATTAGGTAAGTAATTTTTCCTTTGCATTTACTGTGAGTAAATCAAGACCTGCTTGCTGTATAGATTCCCGCACTTTATACTATATTCAAGGTTACATTATGCCTTTTATTCTACTGCAACAAGGTAGGAATCTTCAGTAATTGATGCCCTGTTCTGTTTCACAGTTTTGTATCTTTTTCTCGCTTCACTCAATATTACAATTTTGACTTAGACATGAAATACGACCTCTGTGTTGTCAAATTGTTAATTTAATTAAGGAATTTTTCTTATATAACTAAGGTAGAAAACGCACTTTAAAAACACACTCTCATAATTTTTTTTGATGCCTGACATTATCCTTTGAGCCTTAAGTTTAATCTCAGGACCAATATCTTCTTGGTGCCATTGCCGGGGACGGAGAAGCGAAGTTATTTTTCCCTGGGAAAACGGCAAGGTAAGATTCTCTCTTTGATAGTGAAAAAAGATTGAACACTGTTTTGAGGCTATTTTTATCTTTCACTTGGCGACTCCACCACAGATAAGCTGGAATTCGACCGAAAGAATACTAGAAAGAACCCAGACGATCAACATACCACACTCATATCTGATCCCAAAAGGTTGTTAAAATTGAAAGGATACCTCAATTCGACTACCGCATTAGCGGGTAAGAAATACCAACCAAAATTCGCACAAGTCCATACTAATGTCCCGACTAAAGAACCAACCCCTGAAAAAAATATTAAACAAACACCCTCTGTTGAGGCCTCAACTAGCTAGTCTGAAGTTAGGCGCGAGAACCTGGAGGAAGTTGCACTCGAAATAAAGATTGAGTTTGACCCTTCCGATTCTCCAGTCCGAATAAAAAATCCTCTTCTATACCCGCTATCTTTACTTTTTTGTCTACCCCCTCCTCACCCGAAGCAAAGGTTTTGGTTCTCCGAAATCATGAAGAGCGTACTTTATACCCCTATTCGTCTTTTGCTGGTTCACCAATCTATACATCTTGTAAGTCTTAAGAAACCAATATATGTTTCCCTTTCCCTCCCCTTCTAGACTTTGCATCTCTTAACGATCATTTTCCAAGTTTCCCTTCGCTACATCCCGAGGAAGTTCAAAGGTCACCACTTTGGTCCCTAGAAGTTTTTGAAAAACCTCTTTTTAAATCCCAGAGTTCGTCCCCCAAGCTTTCAATGGCTGCTGTTGGAGGTGGTTAGGGTGGTGTTAGAGGAGGAGGTGGTCAGGGTGGTGCTGGAGGAGGAGGTGGCGCTGGAGGAGGAGGTGGTCAAGGTGGCGCTAGAGGAGGAGGCGATCAAGGACAACCTCCACCTCCTAGGATTTTTTCCAAAGTAGCGGCCATATACGCTCCTTTATTCCTTCCCCCGGTCCTCCATGATCTACCCGAAAATTATATGAAAAACTTACCTAAGTTTACAGGAGAAGAAGATTTAACTGCCACAGAGCACATCACCTTTTTCGATCAATTCGCTGAGATCCTAGGGATCGAGCATGAAGATGTTTATTCTAGGATTTTAGTGCAAACTTTCAAGGGACAAGTGAGAATCTCATTTTGAGGACTCCCAGTAGGATCCCTAAGGTCTTATGATGATTTAGAAAATGCCTTTTTAAGACAATGGGGAGAAAAGAAAGACCACTTGTACTATCTAACGGTTCAAGGCATTGAGAAAGAAAAACTCTAAGTTGGTTCTTGAATTCACCCAGAGATTCAATAAAATTTATCATAAGATTCCAGCCGAAGTTAAACCCTCCCAACCTGCAACGAAGGTGACTTTCGCAGGGGATTTTGAGCCCGACTTCGCCCTACTCTTAAGGGAAAGAAGTTCTGCTACCCTCACAGGAATGTAGGACGATGCCATAGAAATTGAATCGAACATGATGGAATCCAGTAAACTAAAAGCCAAGGTTGAGACAGGAACTAAAGAAACTAAACGCTTCAGGGAACAAGCAGAAGCTTTCGGATCTGGGAGGTTTGCGGAAGAAAAAATGGACGACATGGCTAAAATAATCAAATATTTGTCAAATAAAATCTCTAGAATGGAACTAGACCAAGATAAACCCGATCCATTTGCTAGAAAAGGTTTCAGGAGAAACCCCAACCCCCAAACCCAACAGAGACAAGTAAAAAACGAAGATAAAAAAATACAAGATCCATTTAAATTAGAAAACTTTATAGGAGATGATATACATAATTACAAGGGGTTAGAAGAAGATATAAACAACCTTAGTGATGAAGACCCTGAACCTCATCTAACTAGACAAGATTATGAAAGATCTCTAAACCAAGAACCCTTGTTTAGTAATGAGGAAAGTATAAATAACTTGGGAGAGTCTGCATATCAAGGAATTGCCGACTCCATAATGGCCGAACTTCAACAAAAGTATAATTCAACGCCCAGAGAAACGAATACTGCAAATGATCCACCAAAAAAGATCTTATCAATAAGTAAAGTGAATGAGGCGGTTGTTACTAAACCACTAGTTGAAAAACAAGCTGCCCAAACTAAAACAGTTGAAAAACTATTCGCCCAAACCAAAAAAATTGAAACCAGAGCAACGCAAACCAAGAAAATAGATAATAATGAAGCACAATCTACAACCAGAGAAAGCGAAAAATTAACTGGAGGTTTTAGTTTAGAAAAATGAAATAAATAAAATTAAGATCCCCATGCCTCTGGTTGAGCTCACTAAGAATCCAATTTATAAAAAATAGATTGCTAGAATGATAGATTTTTCTGATACTGAATCTCATGCAGATGTGATAAATCTGCAAGATGAAAGACTGACGATTATGTTTGGTCCGCACATTGAAAATGTTAAGGATTATGTAGCTCCTTTTTATATTACCTTAACTGTGCATGATCACTTACATCATAATTGCATGTTAGATTCCGGGGCTTCTCACAACTTAATCCCTAAAGTTATCATGGAAAAGTTGGGCCTTGAAATCACTAGACCATATCATGACTTATATTTCTTTGATTCTAGAAAGGTTAAGTGTCTGGGCATGATCAAGTATCTAGTAGTAAATCTTGCACAGATTCCTTTAAAGAGTATCCTTATGGATGTAGTTGTTGCTGAAGTCCCTGCCAAGTATGGCATGCTCTTATCTAGGTCTCGGGGCACAAAGCTTGGAGGATCACTTCAACTAGATATGACATATGCTACGATCTCGATTTTTGGTGGACAATTTACTCGACTATACAGAGAGACTAGACTGGCATATACTGTAAGTGAACCTCAAAACTCGAACAATTATCCAGTCTATGTCGCTGATCAGGATCTAGGAAACTGTATTTTATCATTAGATGATGATTTTGATGACTGTATAGAAGAAGAAAATAAAAAAATAGAAAAAACACAGAAAAAACACAGAAAAAACACAGAAAAATGTAAATACTAGAGAAAGAGTTTGGAAAATGTTTTTTAATGGCGCTTCGTCCTGTGAAGGGGCAAAGGAAGGAGTGCTATTTTTTGCACCTGGAGAGGAATATGTCGTTCCCTTTTCATACAGACTACAGTGGGAAATAGATTATACAAATAATGTCTGTGAATACGAGGCTCTGGTTTTAGGATTAGAGGCTGCGAGGAAACTAAAAATTGAAAATCTAATAGTTCATGGTGATGCAGAACTTATTGTAAAACAAATAAAGCAACAATATCATGCTAAACATATGAGACTAAGGTCATACATAAATTTTTCCTGGGATCTGATCGAGAATTGTTTCTCGTCATTTAACATTTATCACATCCCAAGGATAGAAAATCAATAGGCAGATTCCTTGGCCAAAGTAACTGCGACGTTTGTGCCTCCTATTGTCCTAAAGCTGAAGTATCATATAGAAATGAGACACAAACCTTCAATCCCAAATAACGTGCAACACTGACAGGTCTTTGTAGATGATGAGCAGATTAAACAATTTCTAGAAATGGTTGATGGATTTTTCAAGACTCATATAGATCAAGAGAACCAAAATGATCCTATCTGGATCATGCGAGAAGGTGAAGAGCCTAGAAATTTCCAAGATAAGATCACAAATCATCGAATGCTGGTACTAAAGAACAATCAGATACCCAGAGGTCTGATACCTTTAGAAAGGTTGTTTGACAAATATGACATACCCTTGAAATCTACTCTACGACCTCAACCCAAGGAAGTTGAAGACTGTAACATAGGAACTAAAGAAGAACCTAAGATAGTCAAGTTATCTAAATACCTTCCAACTCAGATGAAAATTAAATATGCTGAATTTCTTAAACAATACAAAGATGTCTTTGCTTGGTCCTATGATGATTTGAAAACTTATGATACCTCAGTAGTTGAACATATGATCCCTTTGAAGCATGGTATCGAACCTTTTAGATAAAAGTTTAGACAGATAAACCCTATCCTCTTTCCTGTGATAGAAAGAGAAGTCTAGAAGATTCTTGACGCAAATATTATTGTTCTGCTGAGATATTTTGAATGGGTAGCAAATCTGGTACCCGTCATGAAGGAAAGTGGAGAAATTAGGCTTTGCATGGACTTCATATATTTAAATCGGTCATCACTGAAGGATAACTACCCACTGCCAAATATGGATTATGTTCTGGAAAAAGTAGTGGAGCTAACATAATGTCAATGATCAATTGCTTCTCAGGTTATAACCAAATTGATGTCCACGAAGACGATAAATAAAAAACTGCATTCACTACTCCGTGGGGAACTTTCATGTATAATAAAATGTCGTTTGGTTTGATGAACGCAAGGGCCACCTTCCAAAGAGAAATGGATATAGCTTTCATTGGTGAGAGAGATAAATTTGTTGTTATTTACTTAGATGATCTAACAGTCTTTTCAAATTCTGATGCAGAACATTTGGTTCATCTCAAACAAACCTTTGAGAAATGTCGAAAATTTGGCTTGTCTCTAAACCCTAAAAAATCTCATTTTGATATGCAAGAAGGCAAACTTATGGGTCATATAGTTTCGAAAGATGGAATTAAGGTCGATCCAAAGTGAATTGAAGCTATTGATACAATAAACATTCTTAAAAATAAAAAAGAAATCCATTCTTTTCTAGGTAAAATAATTTTTTTAAGAAGGTTTGTCCCTAAGTTTGCTGAAATTGTCAAATTAATCACAGATATGCTGAAGAAAGGCAGTGAAATCAAGTGGACTGCTGAAGCTAAAGCGTCGTTCGAGCGAGTTAAGAAAGCTATAAGTGAAGCTCCAGTACTAACTAGTCCTGACTATACTAAAGAATTCCTAATCTTCTCTTTCGCATCAGAACATACTATCACGAATGTACTCCTACAAAAGAACGAAGAAGATTTCGAGCAACCAATATCCTTTTTTACTAAAAGTCTCAGAGACGCAGAAACCATATATGACATACTAGAAAGAAAAGCCTACGCAATGGTGAAAGCTCTCAAAGCTTTCAAAACATATGTATTCCACTCCAGAATAATCACCTACATGCCAACAAGATTTGTCAAAGACATACTGGTACAACCAGACAATGATGGTAGGAGAGGTCGATGGTTAGCCAAAATTCAGGAGTTCGATCTAGAGGTCAAACCGACCAATATGGTTAAAGGTCAGGGTCTGGTGAAATTATTAACAGAATCAAATTTTAGAGCACTTGGGATAAATCATTTGGAATCACAAGGACCTATTCCAGACCTAGGAGAAATAGATGATCAAACCCCTACAATCCATACTCAGGATAAATTTTCTTCCTCCGACTGGTATCGCGATATCTTTTCATATCTCCTCACACTTCGGTGTCTGAGCGATATGAATCCATCAAAATCAAGAATGTTGAAACTACACATAGTTAAGTACTGTATTAGTGAAGGGAAATTGTACTGGAAAGACCCCCTAGGTTTCTTGCTACGTTGTTTAACAGAACCTGAAACAGATGATGTCATAAATGAATTTCACAAAGGAGTGTGTGGAGGACATCACGCCTGGAGGGCCACGACCTAGAAGACCCTGAGTGCTGGATATTACTGGCCAAAGTTATTTACTGATGTGAATGCTAAGGTCAGAGCCTGCAACCCTTACCAACTATTTTCTTGCAAGCAAAAGCTCCCTGCACTACCTTTGGTCTAAGTCAAGACATAGGCTCCTTTTCA
>JASDQU010373881.1:41502-57658 GCA_032191745.1 Picea mariana | reverse complement strand
CCTTTATCTTCTATTAATATCCCTTTTCTTTTCTACCTCTACCAACCAATTTATCCTTATTTGGATTTTGTCTGGCTCTACCACTATGTCCTCCATTAGTTTCATCATGGGTGGATCTAGTTGGATATACCGTACCATCTCCATGTCATAAAATAACTAGAAAGGGGATTTCTTGAGGCCCTTTTGGTGTTGATTCTATCTTCCCATTGCACATATTTGAGATGGGAATCATGTGCCCTTTTATTCTCTACCAATGTATTATTTATTATGTTCATGAGGTTTTTGTTAGAAGATTCATCTTAACCACTACATTGTAGATAATACTTCGAGGAATGCCTCGAGACGATATTGTATTTTTGGTAGAAGGCTACCAAATTCAGTGAGCTAAATGTCTTGGAATTATCAATCACATTTTTTTGTGGTTATACAAATTAGGTCAAGATATTTTCTTCGAAGAACCTAATAAAAACTTGTTTAGTGGCTTGCTTGCTAGGGATGGCCTCTACCCACTTGTTAAACTAGTTTGTGAAAATTAAGATACGCCTACATTGGCCATTGGAAGGAGGATTCATTTCTCCTATGAAGTCTTAGCCCCATTGTTGGAAAGAAGATTCTAATTGTGTAGGATTTAGGGGTAAGATGGACCTTCTGTATACCAATGGAGATCTGAAAATCATGGAAGACTCTAAAATAATTATGGACATTAGTGAATATAATAGACTAGTAATACCCAAATCTCAATAATTTATGAGTTTTTTCCCTAGCTACAAAGTATCCTCCATAGATCCCTTGGTGAATGTTTTTAATTAGACATTCCACTTCATCTCCTAGCATGCACTTGATTAGCAAGCCATTAGGATCTTTCCAATGCATCTCATCATTGACTACATAATACTTTGTTGTAATGAGATTTAAAGGCCTCCTTTGCAACTTGTCCAGTCATTGTGGGAATTGGTCCTTGGTCAATAGGTTATGTATTTCACAATACCAAGGAAAATGATGGTAGTAGGGATTGATCATATGGGACTTCTCTTCTTCTTACAAAACATTCTCCAAGAAGTCTTCAAAAACATTGATACCTACAACTTTTAAATTTTTTTATGCCATCAACTTGGCCAAAACCCGACCCTTGATCAACTTGGATGGATTGACTACCATGTCATACTCCTAGATATTATTGATCATGTTAGCGCTATGTAAACTTCATTTGGATGAGAAACGAATGACAGAGGCAACCTACAAACCAACTTTTAGACCCAAAACTAGCCTTTCGGACCTGGAGAGGGCTCTCTCGGGAGACTTCCTCTCGATACAGGATATGGCTTTAAGTTGTCGCCGAGATTTAACACCTTTAAATAATAAATTTCTGGTTCTATTGGTGCAAGAGAGTAAGACCTTGGGCTATGGAGTTAGTTTAAGAAAACGATGGAAACAAATGACTTGGTGACTGAACTTGAGAGGATAAAGGCTAAGTGAGCAACAGTCTTCAGTTTAAAATCATTGGGTGTGGTGGGGAGAAAAACACATGAAGTAACTTAGAGCACCTCTCAAGATGAATTCAGAGTTAACTTGGAGGAAAACGAATTGTCTGAATGACACAAATACCAGGGCGTTGCATAGTGAATCCCAGGTTCGAAATTGCGTTCCTATTCAGACATAAATAGATATGAATAAAGAACACAAGAAGTACATATGCAAAGAAAGGAAACAATCCGACTGCTAAAATTATAATCTTTTCATCAAAGCTTCAGGACTTTTGCATTAAATTTCAATCGGACTCCAACTACATTCAATAGTTACTATCTATACTAATTTTTCCAACCAACCTGTTTTACATTGAAAAGATAAAATATATAGGCAAGGGTGTCGCTTGGGCTGCCTTGCTCTTTAGCTACTATCCCTAGAATCTAGGAAACTGGTCGTCTTTCGTTCAATGGCCTTTCGTATGACCTCTTTCCAGAAATAGAAAATAATTGTATTTGGTCGCGTCACTACCACTTGTCTTTTCCACCGGGGTTTGGTTATCAACAAGGTGTCGTCATGGGGGAGAGTGATGTGTCATTGCCTTCCTTTGACAGGATATCAGAATGATCAAGTGCTTTGTCAGATTTCCGCCATCCACTGTAATGGTTTTGATTTCAGTCGCCTGCTCATTTGCTAAGGTGCATACATGGCAAGTGACTACTGACTGTCGCAGTCATTACCAAAATGACAAAACCATCCAAGGGAAACACTTTTTTCAAAACTATCGAGATCCGTGCCACGTTTGAGAATACAAAAAACAAAGTTATTTAATCATGCTTCTTATGTGCGCTGGCAAGGTCTGTGCAGACTTTCTCCCCAACCATTTCACATTCTTTGAGATGCTTCACCTTCCTTTATTTCGATAGCCTTTGTGTTTCACACAACTGTACAATTGTATCTTGCACATCTTTGAGTTGTCTCTTGAGCCACATCATGTTTCCTTCACGGCCTTGTGATGCTGACACTTCAAGGGTCTTTGCTGCTAACTGTCGTCTCAATTCCCTATTTTCCTAGTAAATCTCAACGATGGAGAGCTGCACCTGCTTCAGCTGTTGGGACGACCCTCGAACATCTTCTCCTTCAATATCTGTCTTCCTTGTTCCACTCTAGTTTTATCGACTTGTAACTTTGATAGGTTCCAGCCGAATAACATGCATAAGTAATTCTTCAGCTGCCGACCTTGTGCGCAGTTTGCTTGGGACTCGAGCTTCCCCAGTTTCCTTGTTATTCTTTGGCCTACCCCTTCTCTGGGGTATTGGCTGTTGGGGGGACATGGATTCTGACGCCTTTTCTTCCTGCGCAGTCTCTTCCGCTCCAGCCTCCACATGGTGTGGTATTACCCTTTCCGAAAATAGAGAGATATCTCCTTTTTTATCCTTGGGGAAGCTCGCTATGAGAAATAACGAATCCCAATTGCTCCCCAATCGTCTTAATTCCTCAACTATCAACAATTTAATAAGCGAGACATGAGAGAGTTTCCTTTTTGATTGATCCACTTCAGCTTGTGTGCTGCTCGCCATCTCCCAGAGACTTTGGTGTAGGAAAAAGGGTATATTTAATGGTATCCTTCCTATGAAGTGCATCAACAATCTAATGTGGTGTGAATGTATCCTATTGAACCTCCCTTCACAGGTGAAATATTTCCTAATTACTCTAAGCAGTTTTGGAAAGGTTCTTGCAAATATCTGCTCGGGACGCCTGCCTCGCCCTTCCATCCTAAAAAATCCTGTCTGATGAAATATTCATAGCATTATGTGTCCAAGGGCATGCCCTTAGACCATCTCTCGTCGCACGAAGGGATCTCTGTTGCGGTTGACACAGTTTCTTCAATTACTCGAAAAATGACATCAGAGATCACTGGGCGGGATCCATCAAAACTGAGTATGAACTGCTCGGCTAGTCTTATCTTGAATCCTTGATTTTTTGTGCAAAATTCCATGCACCTGAATTGTTCGAAGGATGCTCTGACCTCCAGATCTTCATTGATCAACGTTAAGATCTGGGGCTCAGGCCCAATGCCTCTGCTTCTTCACACACTCCTCCTTATGCTTTGGGAGGTTTCCATGACACCAATCATACTTATCCTGTGCACGATGGATTAGGCACGGGACCAAGGCAGTAATCTTTCTCAACTTGGGCTTGCAGGAGAATTCTACACACAGTGCATAAGCCTGATTTGAGAATAGAATGCATGTAGAACATCTGGAATTTATAACAGAGCAGGAGGGAGGTGGAATCATGCCAAGGAACACTGAATTCATGGATATTGGATGTTTTGAAATGAACTGCAGATTTTCTATAGCACATCCACACGTGTAAAATACAACTGATAAGGGTAATAGGGCATACATGATACGAATGCCATGATTTTTCTTTTTCTAGCCTTCATAATGAGCCGATGATGATCACTGCATTTGCCGATGCAACTTCCATTAACAAATTTCCTCGACCTGAGGCACATAGAAACTCCCTTTTTGACAGGACCCGACTCTTTGGGAACAGAGTCGTACTATTTATGCATGTTTTGACTCTGACATCCCTTCCCGAATCCAAGGGGCAACTAGACACTTGTTGACTTCAACCTCTTTGTTTTTAAGTACTTGACCTCACATGCTTTGACACACAGGTCATGACTCAACTAAGATCGACCCTAACCGAAAAGAAAAATGGCGGTGCTAACAGTTGGCTCCAATGGGGATGCTATCCTCCCAGCGAGGTAGCAAAGAACATTAGACCAGGTTCCTAACCATTGGGCCTTATTCGAATTTTAGACACTGAAATATGAAAAGAAAAACACAACCTAAACCTATCGATGTAGTTTCTAAAAGATTCAGCATAAACTCAGGGCCTTCACTTCAGGCTTCAATTTTCTACTGACGTACTGACTCGACACAAAAATAAAACGACTATTTACAATGACTTGTGACTTAACGGATTTTATTTCACCAGATAGTGTTTGAGGAACCTTCCGTTTACGGGCCCCCAACCAATGAACTCTCCATTTAGTTCTTCTAGAAAATAAGCATTATTTCCATGATATGCACCGATTTTGAATGGACTCGTCCAAAGATTATCGAATTTTTCGTGCTTTCCTTTATCCTCATTCCTCGTGTCCCATTTCAACACCAGATACCGCAAATGAAAATCCTCTTGCTTAGAATTCTTGTCAAAGGTTTTCTTCATCCTCTCCTAGTGGAGTTGTGATCGATTGTACACATGTTCCCTTATATGATGTGTGTGAACTAGCTGGTTTATTCTCCTCTGCATGTCATCTGGCTCATCCTCCTTCTCTTGCAACAAATTTTTGACGGGAAACCCCAGTGAGGTAGGGAAAATTGCATCTGCACCCTATACAATCTGGAATGGAAACGTTGAGATGGACTTCTTGGTGGTAACCTAGTCTTCCCACAACGCATAAATACACTTTTTATTATAGGCCTTCTTGTTGTCTTGCAAGAGTCTTTTGATGATCTTGGTCATGCTTTTATTTGATGATTATGCTAACCCATTTCCTTGTGGGTAGTACGATGTAGAATGCCCCAGGGTTATATTGTAATCCTAACAAAACTTCTCCATCTTCTTAGACTTGAATGCGACCGCATTATCTATTATGATCTTGATAGGGCATCCAAATCTCAACAGTATGTTTGTCTCCAAAAATTGGATAATAACTGCATCAGTAGCCTGCTTCATGGGGATTGCTTCTATCCATTTTGTGAAGTAATTTGTGGTCGTGAGTATCCATCCATGCTGCGCTGAGGATGGTGGATTTGTTTCCCCTATAAAATCCAAACCCCATTGCATGAAAGGTGCTTTGACTGAGATCGACTTTAGTGGCAGGGGCTGTAGCTTTCTTCTTCCATCGAAAATCTAACACTCGTGGCAACTGGACACTTCTTTGTATACGTATGCGAATATGGTAGGAAAATAGTAACCCTCTCTTAGGATTTTGTGCATAGTGGTTTTCCAGTAGTGATGTCCTCCGTAGTTGTCTTTGTGAAATTATTTGATAGCTTGCTTAGCGTCGTTTTCCAGCAAACAACTCAGCAATATCCCTCTGGGATCTTTCCAGTATAGTGAACTATCCAAGATGCAGAACTGAACCGCTTTGAGATTTAAAAATATGGCCTTGGTCTTACTTAGACCCGGAGGGGCTTGCAGATTTCTCAGCACGTAGATGATGTCTGTATACCACGATGAATCAATGAAATCCTGAGACACCCACGCAGTTGTTTCTTCCTAAGGATTCTTTGACAAATCAACGCTGAAGTTGATCCCCACAATGTCATAGTCCAAATGCACCATCAGATTTGCAAGGCCTTGAACTTTAATCAACTTCATGGGCTTGATTTCGAGATTGTATTCCAACATGGCCACTATCCACTTACCCCTCCTCCCCTCAGGGTCAGGTTGAGTCAGGATATCCGTGACTGAGTTGTTGGGCACGTAAGAAATAACGTGGGAGTGTAATATGTATGTCCTGAACTCCTTTATGGATTTTACTAAGGTGCATGCTTGTTTCTCCATAATGTCGTACCTTAGTGGACAATATCTGAGTGTCTTGCTAAAATAGGCTATAGGTTTCTCAAAGTTTTGATCGTCTTTCTGTAATAGCACACCATCAATTGTATGCTCCGAGGCGAATGAAAACAAGATGAAGTCCTTTGTGAAGTCTAGACTGGCCAGCATAGGAGCTTTAGTTAGTGCTACTTTGATATCCTCAAATGATTTCCTGGCTTCCGAATTCCACTTGATCTCATTTCCCTTTCTAAGCATGCAGGTGATATGTTTTATAATTTTTTCCAGGTTCGGAATGAACCTTCTCAAGAAATTCACTTTTCCCAGGAAGGATTTCACTTCCTTCTTAATGTGTCGAGTGTCGATTTTAAGTATTCCTTCAACCTTGTTGGGGTCTATCTTTATACCCTCCTTCGAGATGATATTCCCCAAAAAATTCCCTTTTTGTATCCCGAAATGTGATTTTTTTGAATTTAATGATATGCCAAATTTCCTGCACTTTTGGACAAATTTCTTCAGATGCCCGAGGTGTTGTTCGTCAGAGTCAGAATATACTGTGATTTCATCAAGATAGATCACAATAAAATTTCCCTTTTCATCAACAAATGCTATGCCCATTTCCCTATAGAAGGTAGCTCTGGTGTTCATCAGGCCGAAAGGAATCTTGGCATACATGAACGTCCCCCATGGTGTCATAAAGGCCGTCTTTTCTCTGTCGTTCGAGTGGACCATGATCTGATTATAGCCTGAAAAACCATCTAGCGTGGACATCTTCTGGGACCCCACCACCTTTTGAAGAATATAGTCCATTTTAGGGAGCGGGTAGTGGTCTTTAAGGGACACTTTGTTTAAGTTTCGAAAATCCACACACAATCTTATTTCACCATTCTTTTTCCTTACAGGTACCAAATTTTCCACCCATTTTGAAAACCTTAAAGAAACGATAATTTTAGCTTCAAAGAGTTTCTTTACATCCTTTTCGATCACCAACAATAGTAGGGGATTTATCTATCTCATATTCTGTTTGAAAGGCCTATGGTCTTCTTTGAGAGGGATGACATGCTGAATCACTTTAGTGTCCTACACCTTCAAGTCATCATTACTCCAAGCGAAAACATCGGGGAAATCCTTCATGAGCTTGATGTAGTCTTGCTTGACCTCTAGACTGAGTGTTTTCAGCAATTTGATTATTTTCGGGTTCTCCTTAGTCCCGATGTTTCAATCTTCAACATCCTCATCATTTGCAGTGATCTTGGGATTTCTAGCCACCTCGTTTTCATCAAACAACTTTTCCGACCGAACTAACCCCTTCAGGATGATATTATTTTTTAGTTGTACTATGTCCCTTCCCACTATCTAGTTATGGAAAGGGTTGTCATCACTATGCACATCTGCGCTCTCATCTTCGTCACAACAACACTCGTCATCAATGTTTATGTTATCGAACTCATCACTCATTTGGAGGAATCTCTCCACCTGTTTTTCATTCTCAAACACTTACCAATATTTGAAATTATCAGGCACTAATGACCTGTGTTTGACCTTGATATTGTATTTTCTGTTGGGAAAGATGGGAATTTTGAAAACTGAGGCCGAGGTGGCCAATGCATCAGCGATTTGATTCTTCCCCCTCGGGATCACCAATAGATTATACTCTGAGAATTCTTCGAGGAGGTCCAACACTAGGTTTTTGTACGCTCTCAGCCTGGGGTGTTTGGATTGATATATGCCTTTCACCTGGTTTATAACCAGTTAGGAGTCTCTGTGCACTTCTATCTTCTTTGCACCTAATTATTTCAAAACCTTCAGTCCCAAAATCAATGCCTCATACTCATCCATGTTGTTTGTACAATCAAAAGTGAGCTTGCACGAACAGAGTTTTGTGCCCAACTTGGGAAGACTTATCCATATGTCGGGTCCTGCTCCTTCCTTACTGACAGCGTCATCGAAACTCATGTTCCATATCTCATTTTTCACGTGATTCTTTGGGTCGACGCACTCTGTTGCTTGTCACACGAATTCCTCATCGACAATGATGATGGCTATCAACTCCTCCTCTTCAAAGCTCAGGTCATTGTAGAATATGGAGGAGCTGACCTCAGTGTCGATGGAGTAGATAGGATGGTTATTTGGTTGCGTCTTACTGCTTACCATGTATTTCAGTAGCACTTCTCTGTATAACCGTTTATCCTGGCCAAAGATAGGAATGGTGGCGTATGGCATGTCCATTTGCAGAGTCCCCTTTAACTTCGCATCCCATGACTTAGATAGAAACATGCCAAACTTAGGGGGTATGTCTGCCATGACCACATCCATAACCATGTTATTTGAAGGGATTTGGGCCAGTGACATGACCAAGTCTTTGATGAGACCCAAGCACTTGAATTTCCTTGAATCAAAAGAAAAAAGGTCTTTATAGGGCCTAGTTATGTCCAAACCCAACTTGTCCACGATTACCTTTGGCATGAGGTTGTGTGACACACTAGAGTCTAGCATGGCGTTATGCAGGGTCATGTCATAGACTTTAAGATTGATATAGAATGGGGGAACATCCTCAGTATCGCTTGTATCCTCTACGGGCTGACAAAAAAAAATGGTAGGATGATCATCTTGGACTTTCAAAGTGTCGGGAGTTTTTCCCATTTTAAGCATTTTAATAATTTTCTCTCAATATTCACCCTTTATGATAAGTTCGTTAAAAGGGACAAAGATTTTGATCTTGGCCATTTCATGCTCGAAGTTAAAGGGGGGAAAAACCTTCTCTACCTCTTTTCCACACGCTTCCCAACTTGTTTCCAGCGCTTTCCTTGTGGCCTCCTCCTTTGAATTTGCCTTTTCAGTTGCATCCTTAGTCGAGTTTTCTGGCTTTGGTTGGCTTTTGGAAGGGGTATCTGTCGGGGGTTTCCTTGAGGGATTTTTCTGCCGAGGCTCTTTGATGGGGTTTGAATGTTGAGACTTCGTAGACACCTTTTTGCTTATGAGGTTGTATTTCTTTTGGAACTACATAATGGCGTTGTGATAACCTGTCCTGAATTATTCCATTTCCCAAGACAATGAATCATCTGTTTCAAAAAACGGTGCAACATTGGTTTCCAACACAAAATCATTGTTTTTTCTCATGTATTGATCATGTTCACCCTTTTTTAAAAACACACACGCGTTCTTGCCATCGCAAAAATGCATTTGGTATTTGAACATTTGGTCGAAGTCCTCAAAGGCGTAATTGTTTTGGAATAGAGGCCTTGTCTACTGGTCGCCATGGTCTCTCTGCTCCCTCTGTCTGATCTGAGGAACTTGACCCCTTTTGAGGTTCTGATTTCTGGGCTGGGGATCATGCTATTCTTGGGCAGCAGGTCTGTTTCCCATGGACATTCTTTCCATCATTGTTTCCATTGTCTTCAACATCAAGTCAAATTTTTTGTCTGACAACCAAGATGTCGATGGATGTGCATCCCGTTGGGGTTTCATATCACCTTTGTTGAATATCTGTTTGATATTCCCCAATGCCATCATGTTTACCTCGACTTCGATTGCGTAACTCATCATGGTGTCTAGATTTGTTGATCTCCTTTCTCTCAACAACAAGGCAAAATCGCTGTCAAAGGAGTCAGCGTATCGTAGCTATGCAGCCCCAAGGGGCGACTGAAATTCTACAGGAATCAAGTTATAAAAACTCATGAAACTGGCCGAGAATTCTTGCACCGTCTCCTCTGGTGCCCTCTTCATATTATTGTATTGCATTAAAATATACAAAGGGTTCTTATTGTCTCCCCATCTAGTAATGAAAGACATTTCGAACATGAAAAAGTATCGAATGCTTGTTGTCAGGAGGGCTTTGAACCATTTCCTCATCTCCCCCGAAAGGATCCGTGTGAACAACCTCATTTTTCATGTCTGCATAGTCTACCTCCTCTAGGTCGACGAAATCATTGAACCAATCCAGATGCCTCTGGGTTGAAACGTTTCCTTCAACATCGTAGAGCTTAATCATCTAGCTATAATTTTGGGAAAAATCATGTAGTTGGGATGGCAGAACGAGGGGGGCGAATTTGGCGTCCATGGATCTAGGAGGGTTGAGGATTTGAGGGATATTATTAGGTATCAGGGATTGGAATCTCTTTTGGTCGAAAAATACCTCATCCAAGCTGGTTTCCAACTTAGAACCGAACAAGGTTTGCTCAAATAATGCGTCAAAATCAAGGTTGTCAATGCTTTGCACGTCATCTTTGGGGAAGGACAGGCCTCTTTCCAGTTAATAGAACGGGTCCAACGCTTGCTCTCTAGTCCTGCACAGAAGTTTATCGGGGTCACACACATGCTCTAGAGGGTTTGGGTCAGGATTTTCTCTGGTGTAGATCGTCTTCAGAGCCAGGGTTCCTGAACCACGCTACTTGGTGCTACTGGTATTTTTGACTAGAGTCGCCAGGGTAAAGGTTTCATCCAATAGAGATGTTTGTCCCTGTGTTACCCTCAGGGGTCAAAAGTGTAACTTTAGTCATTCTCCCTGTTGAAACTAGGTCTTAAAGTTTTTTATCTCTAAGACTAAAACTTTTTTTTTCCGTGATTCAACTCTTCATAAGGTATAATCGGTGATATCAGTTCCAAAAGCCCAGTACTGAAATCCTGAAATGGCTTTATTTTATTTTTATTTTTTAACAATAAAGGGCAGAAAACTCAAGTGTTTTTTAAAGTCCCGACGCACGTTCTGTAAAGTACTTTTAATCACGATAAATTAAAACCCTAAAGGAGTTAATTAACAATCTTTTAACCTTTTGGGATTCGGGTTCACTCAGAACAATACGTTTTCAATACATATCGAATCGCGAAATCTCGATCCCCGATTTCCTGAAAAAATGGAAGTTAGTTGTTGATCCTGATTAATTAAATTACTAATACCAAAGCTAAGGCCTAAACTAATCTCATCGCGATTTTGGGATTCATGGTTTAGTGGTGACATACCTCGTGTAAGCAAGATCCCCAAAACCCCGAAACGTGAAATCTCGACTCAAAATCAATGTTTAAAAAGAACTAACTTCATTTTAAAAACACAATTAATGGTAATTAAACTTCTTAGGTATTTTCATTTTTCGGTTTCTGTTGAACGAGATCTTTCGAATTTTGAATTTAGAATCGTCGAAATATGACCATATTAATAACGGATATCTGGTGATTTCTGTGACACAAATGCGTATCTTAGAAATATTCTCTGCATTAAAGGTATTAAATTCTTGGCAGCTACGTCAATACTTTCACCATAAAATGAGTTAAAGGAAAATCAAAGGTCTTTGTTTTGAACCTTATTCTTGTTCTTTCTATTAGGAGTAAGTCACATCCAGCCAAGCTTATACACCTCTCTTCTGTGACAGGTTTTCATCCCAATACGAAAGTTATGGCACCAAAGAAGGAACCCAAGAAGAGTGAAGATACAACTGATATTTTCAGCCCATAGGGAGATGTCATATTCGACACCACGCCACATGCTATCGACTCGATCAAATCCAAGAGACATCATGCTCAAGGTATGGGAAACAAATATGTCTGAGAGCAAGAAGATAGTCAAAGAAATAAAAGATGATTGTGAAGGAATCCTCGATTCTTTGGATAAGCAAGCATTAGGGATTGAAAAGATGACTGCTCCGAGTCACTAGGGCAGATAAACATTCAAAAGAAGCAGTTGGACTGCAAAGAAGGTTTGAAGAAGATTCAGAGTGAAATTTTACAATTGAAAGAAATCGATGTCAACCTAATAAACAAATGGTTGGTACAGTCTAGTTTAAAATTGCAGGCGATCTGTTCTCCGACCAAGGTTTTGAAGATCGGTTCCCAAAGATACAAAGAAAGTTCTATCTATTTGAGACTAAAGATATTCCAACACCTCCTAGAAACTTTGTCCATTTTCTGGAGAAATGTATTGAATGTGTAGCATCAAAGGAGGGAGAGACTTCGACTAAGCAATGAAGACCATTTGGAAACTCATACTATTGAAATTATAGATAAACAAAAGTTAATCGTGCAACAGTTAAGGTTGCAGTTTTGTAACTACTTTTTCCTAGGAAGTAGGAGATTGTTAACCATCAAGTATGGATGACCTTGTATAAATACAGGAAACGAAGACTAAAACAGGGCTTTTTGATCTCTCTGAAAAAGATTGTTGACGAAGTAATTTTGAAGAAACTCTAAATTAATAGAAATGTAGATTGAAGTTTCCAGATCTTGTCACCTCTAAGTTATGTGTTTCCCTGTCATTTCATCTTTCTTACACAATTTTAATTGATGAATGCTTGACCACAGTTTAGTACAACCTCTACAGTGAACTTTTTTATTTTTGTTATTTCAAATCATTTACTTTTTTCTCTGTATCCGTTGTCAATAGATATAAGACCTGTAGATGCTTAGATTTCAACATCATATGCTTCATTAATATTTTTATCATTTCCTAGTCTTCTGTTACAATGTGAGATCCTCCGAAATTGATGCCTCATTTTTCTAATAGCTTTATGTTTTTCTCCATATAATGCATATTTCTTTTCTTTAAAATTTAACTCAGATACAAGAAAAGGCCTACAATTTGATCTGACTATTTATTTATGTTTTAACATCATTCTCATTACTTTGTGGAATAGAGATAATCAGCCTAAAAAGAAAGCACATAATCTTATCCTCTTTTACTTTCCATGTTCATGACAGTACCAGCTGCAAGGCAGCCTAACAACAAGCCCAGTCTCTTGGATCAAACCAGCATTGCTCTAAATTTATTTAACACTATTTTACAAACAAAAAATAACCGGGTTGACTTAGAATGTTCATGGGCAGCAATTGAGAGAGATATCAGTATCTAGGAAAACTGGGAGTTTCAACAGAGACAGTTGAGAAAACGACAATAGCCTTTACCTTTTTATCAGTCTTTATTCTATTATTAGCTCCCTCTGTTTTTTCAGATGCCTTGACGGTATAATTTAGAGCCTTAAAGTATAAAATCAGGAACAACATCTTTTTGGTGCCATTGTCGGGGATGAAGAAACAAATTTTTTCCCTGGGAAGAATGACATTGACACTTTCATTCTTTGATAGTGAACAAAGATTGAAAAACCTTCTAAGTCTACTTTTATATTTCACTTGGCGACTCCACGATAATTAAACTGGCTTTTAGTCGAAAGAACACCAGAAAGAACCCAGACGACAAGCAGACCTCGCCAGTTTCTGATCCGAAAAAGATTTTAAAATCACGAAAATCCCTTAGGAAAATCATTTCACCCATACATACTATTTGTCAACCTGATTCTACACAGTTGAACGTTAAGGAAATACTTGAGAGATCCCTCTCACTCCCCCTTTCAACCAATACGTTCTCTTTTCCCTAAGTATATACCCCTACTACCCAGTACTCTGACAAATGCCCTATATATCCTGATTCAATCCTCGTTGATTCTTCAATATATTCATCTTATGAGTCTGGACAAACAAGCTCTTTTCTTCTGGGACCTTCTTTCTCTAATTTCCTGTGCCTTGATAATCAGTTCCCCACAAAATTTTTGTCACATTCAAGCACAACTCAAAATATACCAAACTTCCATGAGCGTTTTCCTCATACACTCTGATTTTCAGCCTCAAATCCATCAATGGTTGCACACGGAGACACAGGAGCTGGAGGCGGTGCCATAGGTGGTGCCAGAGGAGGAGGAGCAGGCAGCCAAGTACCACTCCCTAGAATCTTTTCTAAGGTTGTTTCCAGATATGCCCCCCTTGTCCTCTCTGTCCCCCTACACAACCTTCCTGAAAATTACATGAAAAGTCTTCCTAAATTTACAGGGGAAGGAGATTTAACTGCACAAGAACACATCAATTTCTTTGACCAATTTGTTGACATCCTTGGAATCGAGCACGAAGATGTCTATTCTAGACTCCTTGTTTAGACTTTCGAAGGATAGGTGAGGACCTAGTTCCGAGCTTTGGCAACGGGATTTGTAAGGTCTTACAAAGAACTTGAAAACTCTTTTATCAGACAATGGGGAGAAAGGAGAGACCACCTCTATTACCTAACTAAATTTGGGGCTCTCAGGAAGAAAAGCTCAGAATCAGTTCTTGAGTTCACTCAAAGATTTAACAAGTTGTATAATACAATCTCGGTCGAGGTCAAACCTTCTCAACCTGCAACAAAAGTAACTTTCATTGGAGCCTTTGAACCCAATTTTTCTCTATTATTAAGACAAAGGAGATCAATATATCTCACCAAGATGCAATATGATTCCCTAGAAATTGAATCGAACATGATGGCATCAGGAAAACTAAAAGCCAAAGTAGAAACCACAAACAAAGATAATAGAAAATTCAAGGAACAAGGCAGATCCTCTGGACCGGGGAAATCCTCGAGAGATAAAATTGATGAGATGGCTAGGGTAATTAGAGAGCTATCAAATAAGATCTCAAAAATGGAACTTGATAAACCAAAAAAGGATCATTTTCCTAGGAAAGATTTTAGAAGGAATCCTGATCCTTAAGCCCCACAAAGACAGATTAAGAATGAGAATCAAAAAATACCAACACCCTTCAAGAGTGAAAACTTCATTGGAGAGGAAGACTTAGAAGAATTTGAAGAGTTAGATGAGGATATAAATAATCTTGGTGACGATAGTAAATCATCCTATTTATCGAGACAAGATTATGAAAAATCTTTAAATAAAGAAAATAGATCGAAAGATGATGTAAGCAATAGTACTTCTGAAGATTTCACCTATTAGGGTATTGCAGATGATATTATGGATGAACTGCACCTGAAATACAATTTAAGACCTAGAAACAAGAGCCTTCCAACCGCCCCAATGAAAAAGATCTTGCCGAGGGGTGAAACTGACGAAGCGGCTCCAAAGGCTGCTGAGAAGTAGACTTCAAAAACCAACATCGCTGACACGCAACCTATCAAGCCAAAGTCAGTAGGAACACCCGTCGTGAAAACACAGGTCTCTGTGAGTGAAACCAAATCTACACCACAAAAGAAAGCCGAAAAGAAAGGAACGGAGGCCTAAAACATAGAGAGCGACAAGGCCTTGGGAAATTTTTGTCTGGAAAACGAAATAAACAAAATCAAGATTCCTATACCTCTTGTCGAACTGGCAAAAAAACCCATATATAGAAAAAAAATTGCCAAAATGATTAGTTTTTTAGAAGATGAAAGCCAAGCTGACGTCATTAACTTAGAATATGACAAGCTGAACATAGTTTTTGGTCCACATTTAGAAGGTGCCAAAGACACCATTTCCCCCTTCTATATCACATTAACCTTGTTCGACCACCTACTCCATAATTGTATGCTCGATTCTAGAGCATCCCAGAATGTAATGCCTAAAGCCATTATGTATAAATTGGGTCTCAAAATCACTAGGCCTTATGGAGATTTATATTCATTCGATTCAAGAAAAGTTAAATGTATAGGCATGATTAAAGACTTGGTGGTAAATCTGGCACAAATACCTGCAAAACACATTCTCATGGACGTAGTGGTCGTCGATATCCCTCTGAAATATGGTATGTTGCTATCCAAATACCGGGGCACCAAGCTTGGAGGATCTCTCCAGCTTGACATGGCATATTCTATGATTCCAGTTTTTGGAGGACAGTTCACGCGCCTATATAGAGAAACCAGGTTGGCATTCACGGTAAGTGATCTACGCAACCCAAACCACCCTGTATATATTATAGATCAAGATTTAGGTAATTGTATTTTATCCATTGATGATGATATTGATTTAGGTATAGATGAAAGTTGTACAGAAGAAAAAATAGAAAAAGAAAAAATTAAAAAAAATGTATATAGCACTGGTGTGTGGAAGATTTTTTTTTACGATGCTTCATCCTACTTTGGAGCTGGAGCTGGGGCACTCCTTGTGGCTCCCGATAATCAATTCATAATCCCCTTTTCCTATAGACTACAGTGGAATGTGGACCACACTAATAATGTATGCGAGTATGAAGCCTTAGTGTTAGGGTTAGAAACCGCTAGGAGAATGAAAATAAAAAACCTCGAAGTTTTTGGTGACGCCGAGCTAATCGTAAAATAGGTAAACTGACAGTACCGGGCCAAACATCCTAGGTTGAGGTCTTACAGGAATTGCGTCTA